>VFFE01009206.1:15262-55271 GCA_008921705.1 Burhinus oedicnemus
GAAGACACAGAGAAGGCGGAGTTACTGAATGCCTTCTTTTCTTCGGTCTTCACTGCTAAAGCTGTCCCTCATGAATCCCAGACCCTGGAGGCAAGGGGGAAGGTCTGGAGAGAGGAAGATTTTCCCTCAGTTGAGGAGGACCGGGTTAGAGACCACTTGGCCAAGCTGGACATCCATAAGTCCATGGGCCCTGATAGGATGCACCCGCGAGTGCTGAGAGAGCTGGCGGATGTTATTGCTAGACCACTCTCCATCATCTTTGGAAGGTCATGGGGAACAGGAGAGGTGCCTGAGGACTGGAGGAAGGCCGACATCGCTCCAATCTTCAAGAAGGGCAAGAAGGAGGACCCAGGGAACTACAGGCCGGTTAGTCTCACCTCTGTCCCTGGGAAGGTAATGGAGCGACTTGTTCTGGATGTCATCTCCAAACACGTTGAAGAACAGGAAGTTATTGGACGTGGTCAACACGGATTTACCAAGGGCAAATCATGCTTGACCAATCTGATAGCCTTCTATGATGTTATAACTGGTTGGCTGGATGAGGGGAGAGCAGTAGATGTCATCTACCTTGACTTCAGCAAGGCTTTTGACACTGTCTCCCATAACATCCTCATTAGGAAGCTGAGGAAGTGTGGGCTAGATGAGGAGACAGCGAGGTGGATTGAGAGCTGGCTGTGTGACAGAACCCAGAGGGTTGTGATTAATGGAGCAGTGTCGAGTTGGAGGCCTGTAACCAGTGGTGTCCCCCAGGGGTCAATACTCGGTCCAATCTTGTTCAATCTATTCATCAATGACCTGGATGAGGGGACAGAGTGTATCCTCAGCACGTTCGCTGATGATACCAAACTGGGAGGGGTGGCTGACACTCCAGAGGGCCGCGCTGCCATCTAGCGTGACCTGGACAGGCTGGAGTGCTGGGCAGAGAAGAACCTAATGAGGTTCAACAAGAGCAAGTGTAGGGTCCTGCACCTGGGGAGGAAGAATGCTAGGCACCAATATAGGCTAGGGGTGGACCTGCTGGAAAGCAGTTCTGAGGAGAAAGATCTGGGGGTGCTGGTAGATAGTAAATTATCCATGAGCCAGCAATGTGCCCTTGTTGCCGGGAAGGCCAATGGAATCCTGGGCTGCATAGGGAAGAGTGTGGCTAGTAGGTCGAGGGAGGTCATTCTCCCCCTCTACTCGGCACTGGTGAGGCCACAACTGGAATACCGTGTCCAGTTCTGGGCTCCCCAGCTCAAGTGGGACAGGAAACTTCTGAAGAGAGTCCAGCGCAGGGTAACCGAGATGACTGGGGGATTGGAGCACCTCCCTTATGAGGAAAGGCTGAGAGAGCTGGGACTCTTTAGCCTGGAGAAGAGGAGGCTGAGGGGAGACCTTATTCTTGCTTATAAGTATCTAAAGGGTGGGTTGAAGGAGGATGGAGGCAGACTCTTTTCAGTGGTTCCCAGTGACAGGACGAGGGGCAACAGGCACAAGTTGGAACATAGGAAGTTCCATTCAAACCTAAGAAAAAACTTCTTTACGGTGAGGGTGACAGAGCACTGGAACAGGCTGCCCAGGGAGATTGTGGAGTCCCCTTCTCTGGAGATTTTCAAGACCCACCTGGATGCAGTCCTGAGTAATGTGCTCTAGGCATTCCTGCGTCAGCAGGGGAGTTGGACTAGATGATCTCTAGAGGTCCCTTCCAACTCTGAAAATTCCGTGATTCTGTGATAAGCAAAAAGTCCCCCAAACATATTTCCCTTGAAGTCAAGCACACACATATGTTCTGTGGTGATCCAAAGCTGTTACCATTGAATGTCTCAGTTCCCCTTCTACTATGATAATTTATGTCAGATTTATGATTTACTGTAGATTTATGACTGTTATGGTTTGAGAAACCCACAACAATTTGTCATTTAGACAATTATTCTATCACACAATGACCCCTCCCCACCCAGGAAGGGGAATCGGAAAGAAAACAAGGAAACCCGAGGGCTGAAATATAAACAGATTTAAAGAATAAGACTAGATAATTAACAGTAATAACACTAAAGAACCAATAGTGATCCCAATACCAATATAAAATACACAAGGTTTATACTCAGCCAACTATATCAGTAGTAAGCTGTGCACTCCCAGACACTGCGAGCACTACGGCTTCAGGAGAAAGGGAAGGCTTCTTGGATCCGGCACTGGGGCAAGAAGTTCTCTTGATTGCCACCATCATGGGAGAGAAAGCTTCACAGCAAACTTTCTAATTTATACTGGATGTGACGTTCATGGTATGAAATAATCCTGTGGTCAGGTGCCCAGGTCTTGCTCCTCCTCATCCGTGCACCTGGCTAGCTCGAAAACACTGAGACCTTGAAACCCACACACCGTAGCTGGTTATAAAGTAAATATTTTCACAAATTCAGACACTAGAGTCTTCTAAAAGTACAGTTTTCCCAAGCATTAGAAAAGAAATTAGTCCTGTGTCGCTCAAACCAGGACAATGGCATACACCAGACTGTCATTCTTCATAACTAGATAGCTGAATATTTAGCAGCATACCTAGAACATGCCGTGATGGTACTCAGTAAATTTTGCTGAATTTATGTAATTCCTTATAAGGGTATGCAGTACCCAGTACTGAAGAGGGACCCTGGGATGGAAAATAATGCCTCCTGGTATTCCAAAGTACTAAAGGCTGGCTTTGGAGTGCATTTTCAGTCTTGTTTCTTTACCTTTAGGAGCATACATTACTTTTATTAGATAGGCAGACAGACACATAGATAGATAGTTATGGCTAAAAGTACCACAACAGAAAAACAATGTTTTTCATTTAAATTGTTTTGCTTTTCAGTCAGCTTGTCTTACTAAAAAGCAACAGAAGACCCTTGACTTCATTTATATTTCAAAGCATCTTTGACATCTGTTTTGGTGGAAGTTTAAACTAGTTTGCTGACTTTGTTACTTTTTTAAATGTTTAAAGACAATTTAATAAAGTGCAATTTCTTTGAGACAGGTACTGTCATGTCAGTTTGAGGTAATCATGGCCATTCCTGCTTACATGTTTCTAATGCCATTTGATATATGTCACTGACTTTTATGAAAATCTTTGAGGCACTTCCTCATAGACTGTGTTTGGAATTACTGTACATATTTCTTTCCTGGCCTCTGGCTGAATCTTATAATGTAAATAGGTTCACATAGCTGGCACAGAGAGGGATGTGTGTATTACTAGAGCCAGTACTTCAAAGGGGTATGCATGGTTTCAACCAAAATTAAGAACAGGAGAGTCCTGTGTAGAAACCTTTCTTTTTTTCTTTCCCTTTTTTTCCTAATTCCCTCTTTGAATGAAGAATGTCTGGGGTGAAGCTTTCCAAAGAATTCTTTTAAATAATGTAAATAAAGTTATGTGTTATCTTACTTGGATATTTTTTTCTTTTGAAATTGTTGGTATTGAGACATAACAGCTTAACAAACAAATTAGGGATGTTAGAACTTCTCAGATATGTCTACTACTGAATTATCAGCATGTTGAGCCAAGAAAAAATACAAATGCCAGTACTTGTTATTAACATTGAAATAAAATGAATTAAAAATATGACTATCAGAAAAAAAAGTCAACTATACAAATACTTTTAAAAACACTGAAAAGCTCTATACAGTAAAACACCAAACCTGTCATATGTAAATTCTACTGGAGCAACCTATATTCATTAATATCTTATTCCCATTTAAAGGTAAAAACTGTAAATGAATTCATGACATGAAGAAGTTCATGTAACATATAATATGACTATACACTCTTAATGTCATTAGAAGAGTCAAAAGAAGTATTCTGTTATTTCATGAATGAAAACTATACAACAGCAAATAATTTTTTTAATGCTTTCACTGCAGCTAAGGAGGCACAACTGTTTGAAATGAATTGCACTTGATCTCAACAACACTGAATTTGGTCTGTAAGCACTAGTACAATGGATGTGCCCCAAATGCTATTACGGTTATTTTGTATTGCAATCATAAATAGATTTTTTTCGCTTGGGCAAGGCCCAGAAAAAATTTATCTCAATTTAGAGTGGATAGACCTCAAGGCCAGGCTAGAGGAGAGTACCATACTATGACAGAAATGAGAGGAATTACAAAATATTTAAAACTTTCTTCTATAGTTCACACTAAATTATTTGATGCCAGATGTGTATGCATCTAGGGTTTGGCCAAAGCTGTCCACTTAATAGCTTTTTCCTTCTCTTTCCTTCCTCCAGCATGTACTTTGGGTACTACTTAGGGGTTATTGTCACAACATCAACTTACATTTTAAAGGAAAAAAAGAAGACTTTTACTTCTGAAGCCCCAGTGGTTATGGGGGAAAAAGCTCAGATATAACCAGTTTAAGAGTATCTGTTCAGATAAAGAATAGCAGCCCTACAGCAGCTGTTGTCCTGTATACAGACAGGATGTGGGTAATCCTGATCCCCGCATGAATGAATAAGGCATTTTACAACCGAGTTTTTCCGGGGCCACTCAATTTCAGCCACAACAACACAGCAGATGAAGAATACACACTAACATCCAGACAGCAACACCTCTTGTCTAAAAGCAATTTGTGGAAAACAAATATTGCAACACTATTTTTATCTCACAGATAATACATCCTCTCATTCCTACTACATGTAAACAAAACAAAAAAGCAGCAAACTGCTTTTCCTTAATAGAATTATGTGCAAGATATTAAACCAAGTGCATAATAATTATGAAATGACAAGAAAAATGACAATGTTGTGCTTATTTTATAGAAGATGCAAACCCTAAAATATCACCTGCAAGTTGTGCGTCATACACCATCTGATAGCTTTGTTTTTTTCTCTGAATATTAAGAAAATATGGTTACACCAGCTGAAAGCTGCTTTAATCTTCTGTATGCTGTGGAAGAGAAATCATCTTCAGTTGCATCCTGTAGGTATGATCTATAGCCTATTGTAGTCTATATAAATCATTATACTATTTCAGTGAAGAGCTGGATCAGGCCCTGAAGTAGGTACTTCAGAAGAACAATAAAGATGGGATTTGATGGTTTATTTAAGTCACAAGGACCTGACTTACAGCGTAGTAAAGAAACATAAGTCTTCCTAATGGTAGGAATGTAAGGAAACAAATTGGAAAGATGCCATCAATGCAAACATCAGGCAACATAATATACCTGGAGAAATAGTGTGGGGGACCACTCACACTAAAAGCAGATGCTGAACCTAAGTCTGAGTATCTTTGAAGCATTAATTTTTTTATTTTTTTTTAAAAAAAAGCTAAGAATCAGATTATTTGAAAAAATAAAATGTATCCATACTTTTTTCCTATCAGAGACACTAAATGTAAAATACTGTAAATCACTGTGCTGCAATCTAAGAAAACACTAGTGACCCTCACAACTTGCTACATTAGATTTTGTTCCAGAAAGTTATATGAAAATTCTATTTGCAATACAGACAACTCTGAAATGAAGGCAGCCCAGGATGGTGAACATTATTTTGTTTTCTATCTCTTAGATTTCTAATTAGGCTATAGATTTGTTTAATTAAATTTTGACCTTTTACCTATGTGCATCAGAGCATTCCCATTAGCTCTCAACATTCCTATGTTCATTTGTTAGTCAGTAACAAAACAGTTTACTGCCATTTTTATTTAAACTTTGAATTGTAATTTGTGTTTCCCAAGTTGCTTTTGTTCTTGACAATGCTGTATATTTTTCTCCTCCACTATAATCCCCTTTTTGTCTTCATGTGACTTCCTTCCTTCCAACAGCCCAATTAATTCTTTATGTAATTTGTGTCCAGCTACCTGCACAGATATAGGATTGCATCCCAAGTGGCTTAAGTCTGAAAGTCCTGAATAGCTGGAGTAACTTCTTGGTGGGCTGGGAGTGCTAGACTTTCCACTTTCATAGTCCAGAACCAAATCTTTGGTGAGCAATCTCCTGCCCTTTGAAGAGGTCTCTTCCCAAATGAGTATATATCCTCCTCAATTTAACACACCAATACAAGATCAGTAAGACTTGTCTGATGTTTAATGGTTTCTACTACTTAATTTAGTTTCTTTAATTTAGATTAGTCTTAATTAAGAACATCACTAACCACTTGCACTCAAACCTCTGGCAAAACCTTGACATGAATGAACTGTCCTCATCCAAATCCAGCCTTCTCTTTTGGGTAGCCAGGAGCAAGCTGAAAATGGACCAGCCCCAGGCACCCTCCCTGTGCACAGGTCTCACTGGTGCCAATCACTGCCCTGAGCTTTGTGGTTTAGTAAAGCAGTCTCAGCTGCAGGTTGATTTTTGCCATTTTTCTATAGCCTGTGGAACTCTCCCCATTATCACAAACACTGCAGCCCCCCACTGCAGCCTTCCTCAAGTCCCCAGGTGCTTGTATACATTTCCTCTGATCTCAGTGTGAATGATCTAAGTTAAAAGATAAATCCTGTCAGGAATCACCTTGGAGGGATTACTCAATGTTTATCATCCTTCCTTTTACAAGAGCACTGGACCACTTTAGCCAGACAGATATAATAGAGAGAGAAATGCTTCACAAATTTTTTAATTGAAAATAACAAATTAAGAGTGGAAAAGACTCAATATAGTCCTGGGAGAAGATTCCAAACTTGTTCAGTATGATCAGTATAACAGAGCAAGCAAACATATAATCCAATAGGCAGATAATTCAACATTCACTTCTGATTGTTGGCTCTCAGGGACATATAACTGATTTTTCTATCACATAGTTTTGTTTTCCAGCACATAGCATCCAAGAAAAATGATCTGTTAGGTGACTATGTAGCTAAAATACCCATTTTCACATTCATTAATTAACAAGATATTGCAGATGTTTGCCCAGCTCTATAACGTTTCTACAAATGTGCAGCACAATATTGTATCAGACTGGATTAGCTTCTTTCCTCCTCATACTTGAAGAAGTGAATAATAAGAACTATATATAGGAATACTTTACTGTATGTAACGAGCTAAAAGTAGAAGAATTCTCTAGTTGGATCATCTAGGTCCAACCCCCCTGCCATGGGCAAGGACACCTTCCACTAGACCAAAGCCCCATCCAACCTGGCCTTGAACACTTCCAGGGATGGGGCAGCCACAGCTTCCCTGGGCAACCTGTTCCAGTGCCTCACCACCCTCATAGTGAAAAACATCTTCCTGAGATCTAATCTAAATCTACCCTTTTTCACTTTAAAGCCATTACCCTTTGTCCTACCTCTACACTCCCTGAATAGAGTCCCTCCCCATCTTTCCTGTAGGCCCCCTTAAAGTACTGGAAGGCTGCAATAAGGTCTCCCCAGAGCCTTCTCTTCTCCAGGCTGAACAACCCCAACTCTCTCAGCCTGTCCTCATAGCAGAGGTGCTCCAGCCCTCTGATCATCTTCATAGCCCTCCTCTGGACTTACTCCAACAGGTCCATGTCCTTCTTATGCTGGGGGCTCCAGAGCTGGACACAGTATTCCAGGTGGGGTCTCATGAGAGCGGAGTAGAGGGGCAGAATCACCTCCCTCCACCTGCTGGCCATGCTTTTGATACAGCCCAGGATGCCGTTGGCTTTCTGGGCTGTGAGCACACATTGCTGGGTCATGTTGAGCTTCTCATCCACCAACACCCCCAAGTCCTATTCCTCAGGGCTGTTCTCAATCCATTAAGAGTTCTTTCCATCATGCTTCTGCGTAATAGATAAAATGGCCCTGGACTTTGTTCCTAGATCCAGACCTTTTAACCTTTGCATTCAGGAATGCAGAGATTTGTCTTATATTTCAAGTGACTGGGTACAATTGCAGAGGTGCAGGTTGACATATGTATTTCAGCTCACTGCCCATAGGGTATTTTTGATGTCATGAGGAAAAGGCAGGTGTTTTGCATTCTTTCATTGAAACTGCTCTCAGTAGATTGGTCCAATTACAAATGTTCTTCAACACCTATTTTGTTAATACTGAGGATTGAGTACTGAGCATAATTTGAAGGTTTGTGTTGTCTGCACACGAGAGAAATCTCAGGCAACACAATTCAGTCTTCAAGTTTTCTCTGATAAATTTCTTGGCTTATGCTTCTTAAAAAAAGAAATAAAAAACCATCAGTTTGCCTTCCAGTCCTTTCTAGATCTCTGTTTTGCACACAAGTTCATTTCTCTAATTGCCACCTCAGGGTGCAACTTGCATTCTTATTGCAGGGGCCAGAAAAATGTTTATGTAATAATTCCCACCTCCAGCCTATGTGAACTGCAATGAAATACACAAAGTCTTTATCATACAGATCTGTTCATCTTTGATTTGAGAAGTTATGTCAGTGATGTCTTGTAGCACTCATACAGTTGCACGTTGGAGGCACCATATCTCATCTGGACAAGATGCAACACAGAGGTTTGATTTACTCTGAAGTCATGAAAGATAAGCCTTTGAAAAAGAATTAAGCCTAATGCCTTGGTTAACTCGTAACTCTGGTACTTCCAGAGGCACACACACACATACACGCTTTTAGAGTTCACATTTAAATGCTTCTTTAAAATCACACAGGACACCATAAGTGCTAAATAGGATGGTTACTATGATTAATAAAAAATTGGATATTCTTCTAGATAAAAAGTTTATACAGAAATGTAAAATTTTCCACTTTTTTCTTTCATAGTGCTTGGTGGCCAAAGGGAACCATTAGATCATCTAGATTAATCTCCTGTATGTCACAGGCCATTAAATTTCCCTCAGTTACCCTTGTATTAAGACCAATAACTTGTGTCTGAGTAAATCACAACTTGTATACGGCTCCAGCCAGGCATTTCCATCTGGCTGGTGTGACAAGCCCCTTCCTCAGTCCCCCGTGACTCCACATGTCCTACAGAAGTCTTCTTGCTGCCTGTAAGTTTCTCTCCACAGCTGTTATTCTGTAGAAAAGAAACATTGGGTCTTAGACCAAACTCAGAGCTGGTACTAGTTGCCCAGTCCATTATTTTTATTTGAGTTTGTCTCTTTTACACATTCTGGTCCTATGTACAGGTTTTTAACCTCTACTCATGACAAACATACGCGTTTGCCAAAAGCTTTGGATCACAGTGTGTTTCAAGGTGATCTTACACTGACCTCCTTTCTTCTGACCTCTTTCCTGGCCTATTCATCAAATATTTATCTTTGTGGCTTTGAGATATGTAGGGCAGCATAGGCAGTATGTTGTACTTTATGTCTGTGAAAACAAACCTTTGGTAGTTATTGGTTTGGTATTGAGCTGGTAATCCAGTAAAATCCATATTGCAGCATTTTTTAGGACTCTGTGACAGTGTTTGTGTTAATGAATCAATGGACTTGCTGCCCACTACAAGACGTGGAGAGAGGATGGATGACTCTTGTGTTGTATCGTTCTCGCTTCCACTTTCCATTTCCTGTTGCATGATTTCCTCCTTGCAATGTATGCCCATTACTTTATTATCTTAGAAGGTACAGCATAATTAAATCTTCCTCTCCTGGAATCATTAAAAGATATCCCCCACAGACAAGTCAAAGACTGATGACCTGACTGGATCTGCTGTCCTTGTTGATGGTTGCAGCAGCTTGTGTACATATCTGTCAGAGCCACCACAAAAATGTTGAGTGTTTCCCTCTCTTTCCATATCTATCAACTAGTTAATGAGATCTACATGTCTAAAAACCCTGAAGCCACGCTGCAAAATCAATATAAAGCAAACAAAATTTAAAAAGCTAAACTAAATACTCAGGGTCTGATTTTAGCATTTAAGGGACTGATAGGTCAAATTCAATTATCTGCTTTCCAGATGATAATTTCCATTTTACCAAATATGTCTCGATTAAGGCTGGCAAAAGCTCCTCTGTTAGTGGATAAGGGAGGTAAGAGAGGAAAGCAAGAGTAGCAGGGAGGTATGGCCTTATTTTACCTTTTCTGACAGAAGCAGATAACATTGCTAAACTGGAGACAGGATCCCACAGCCCACCAAAGGTTCTTTCCTGAGATGAGATTCAGCTTTTCTCTTTCTGAACAACTCTCACTTCTAATTTTATTATCTTGACAAAGCCCTCAGAGCTCATAGTTACTTCAGAGGTGGAGAAACTTCACATTCACCATGGTACAAAGAGTTAGCATGAGGTCACCTGCTTCTTCTAAATAAGAAGCTATGCTGAAGAGCAGCTGTAAGAAGAGCAACTATGAAGAGGTGCTCCATATCACTGGTGCTACATCTGTGTGTAAGGCAGGGAGGCAATCACACCAGCACAACATAGCCTAGCAAAGTCAGATTTTTGCCTGCATAAAGCAATAGACCACACTAAAATCATGTAGGATCACCCTAAAGCCTTGGTCCTAGCTTAGCTTAAATTGCCGTCCCTCCCATCTATGCACTTCACTAGCATATCACCAACACATATATTGCTCACAAAATAACACCACCAGATGTAGGCTTCAAGTAATTAATATGTAGATGCTGCTTGTGGAAAGACAAAAGCTCTGTGAAAAGATGGGAATGCTAGATATTTTGGTATCTCCAAAGCACTGGAGTTGTCTCTGATATTTGGTATCCACAGAGTAGTTGAGATCACTGACATTAAGATGCCAGTGATGCCTCATCTCCCTTTCCCCTTCTTTTGAAGATACAGGGGTGATTTTGAGTTGTCACCACTCACCAACTTTTCATGGCAATGAGAAGACAAAAGGATCCAATGTCAGGTGCAAAATGTCAATAGCTTGATGCCTATGCTAAAACGGTCAGCTGTGAAATCACAACCCTCCGATCTCTTAATTTGCTGCAGACTCCAGCAGACGTATGTGCTTGATGGTTATTTCAGAAGATTTTGCCCTTACTAGAGGGATGCAATTGTTTTAAACAAAGCCACAGATGATAGTTCATAGAGCTGTGACAATTTAAAGAACTCTGTAATTACATTACAATTTCTACAGCCATGGAATTACTGGAAACATATTTATACCACCTGTTTCAATGCAGACAGCCATAGTTTTTTATTCCCAACAGCACTATTAGTTCCTCTCATGTTACCTGGTCAGAATATTCAGGGTATCATTGCTGAACAAAGCAATAGATTGGACTGATCATTAAAATTTAAGAGGCAATTTATTGTGTTGTCTTTCTCCAATTACTGCCAAGATTCCTTTACAATAAAAAAAAAAAAAAAAAAAAAAGCCCCACAAAAAAGCCCCACAACTGGTTTTTAGAGCCTTTTGCTTACCTGCTGTCTCCCAGCTACGTTTTGCTTCCAAAGAACCTGGCTAAAATAATCTCATCTTTATGGCCAGAGGTTTTCTTATTATGTCTCCCAAAATCTTGATCAGGCATATGCTGTTTAAACTGACTGGGGCCAAAGCTGCAAAGAAGCAATGTGCTAAATGATTCTCAACAAAGATTTATCATCTAATGCTAACTCTACTGCTCTGTGAGTCTGTATTTTGTTTGGCAAAGAAACTGTAATGAAGATCAGAATGATAAATAGAGAAGATTATTAAGAATTTCTTAGATTTCCAAAGAAACAGAACTGGGCTCAACATCTTGGGAAGCACAAATTGGTTCTTGGGAATAACTGTAGGTTATACATTAGATACCTTTATTGATAGTCCAGAAAAGATTCCATCTCTAGGCAGACCTCCAGGAACAGATACGCCACAAAAGGGTAGGAACACTTCTGCCTTCAAAGCATGTGTTGGTACTGTTCTTATCTGTACTTTCTTCCAAGTAAAGATTAAAACTCATCCCACAGTCAGTTCTCACTGCCAAAACACTTTCAACAGAATGGACTCAAAAGCTGCACAATGTACAATGTTGGAAATCCGTGTTTACCTTCATTAAGTGTGTCCCCCAGAAGCACATTGGCAACAAGGCAACAAAAATATTTCTCTTCTTTCTCTTTTCCAAGTTTTTTCACTTTTCAAATCTAAGGCCCAATCTGCTTTCATTGTGAAGTTAGTCACATAGTCTTTGATGTAGATTATTTTTGAAAAAAATCATAAACCGCCAAAATAAAAATAGCCTATCTTCTTAGAAAGAAAGCAGAAACTGATGCATCACTCCTGTGTACCAGGATAAGCTATTTTGAGTAGGAAGGAAAATAAGGGTGTTAACCTGCAAAGCTACCACCTTCCCTATCCTTCTGTTCCCTTTCTGTACCCCATGTGTGTCTGTGTTCTGATAAGAGATTACCAGTAAATAATGACAGATTCAAGAAGCTGCCCCCCTGCCCTTTCTTTAATGATGCTTAATTTTCCCTTACTCTGTCTCATTACATGTTGTCTTGATTATGAGTGCCTTGGGGACAGATCTGTGTGTAATTATATGTTTAGAAAGGCCCAAGCACACACCAAGTGCTACCAGAATCCAACTGTTATAGTCATTTTTATTGTTTGTGATCAGCTCTGTAGGCTGGGAGTGATCAGGCCATTCTGTATTCATCTGGAAGTTCAGGAGGGAACAGGAATAAATCCCCCAGCCTGACTTTCTCTGAGTCTGAGCCCTCAACCCGGCATCTGTGGGACCAGAACAGCTCTGCTTTGACTGCTGTGCTCTTTGAGATATATAGAAAGCTTCTGCTCCAAGACAAACTAGAGTTTGGGAATTTTCAAAAACTTTAATGATATTTCACCTTGAAGTGATGCATTTTTTTTTACCCAGTTTTGCAGAACTGTCTTGAGCATTATTGCTGGCATTTTCATCAGTTTAGCTATGATCTTCATTTGCGTCCTCCAGGAAAGTCTGGGAGCAGATGTACTGACAGTTGAATACTCCCAGAAATTTTGTCTGGATATGCATTATTTGATTTTATTTGGTGTTTTAAACTATTTGGTACTGTATTGCTACTGTAATCTTGAATAATTACTGCCTTCTAGTTAAAATACAGACACATGAAAGGCCTTGTAAGCAATTTGAAAAGGGATGGGTTTGGGATCTGAAATTATATTGACAGTCTTAGGATGTGTATCCTGTGCCTAAGGCTTGATCTTGCTTCAATTAAAGTAATATATACCAGGGATTATAGGACTTGGTTGCCTTCAGTAATAGGGTGACTGTGGATTCAGCAGCCAGAAAGGGTTCTTCTCATCTGAAGATCTTATGAAGGCCATGGCCAAATTCCTGTCCAGCAGTCACAAAAACACATAACTTGTAAACAATTATTAAAGCTTCATGATATACAGTGCATTAGGAATAAATGTGTGCTGTTATATTGCAAGAATAATAAGAAGCATCCAGTCATGTGAGGGGTCCTCTTAGATGTAGGTCTTTATATCCTGCACTGGGTCCACCTGCCTCAGAGGCAGAAAGCAATACCCACAGGGGTACACGGGCAGAGCACAACAGCCTGGAGAAGGACAGGGACAAAGGAGGAATGAGAAGGGATGCACAGGCCTTCCTGGCAGTCCAGGAAACCTCCAGCTTCAGTTAAGCACCTTGCATCCAAGTGTCTCCCTTCTTCAGCAGCTGTGTGGACTGTGCCTTATATGGACACACACCTCATATTTCATATTGACCCATTCTGATTTATTTTCTCATTCTTATGCATTTAAACTGCTGATTTAAAAACTTAGCATTTGTTTAGGAACAATCTCTGGAGACAATTAATTTTGAAAAGAAATACAGCAAGTTCTCACTTTTCTAAAAATTTAAGCCACATAAATGTTCTGGAACATATTCTAGTTTCTCTTCACTTTTTGCATGCTGTTACATCCCTAGAGCTTAAATCTCTAAAATATAGACTGCTTATGCTTATGCTAGTGTGACTAGATGCAACAACCTGCATCGATTCTGTATTTATCATTGTACCCTACTAATTAAGCAAATATTCATCTGTGTGACTATTCATAGGAGGGGGAATGAGAGGGGAATCTTTTCAAGTATCAAGGTTCATTTTAGGGGGAAAAAAGGCAACTCTTAGCAATAGCCTTGGCCTTGAAAAGCAGCATTATTATGTATCTGCAGAACAGTAGGAAAAGAAACAAAAGTGCAAAACATGCAATGAAGATTGTCTGTAACAAAAGGGTTTAAATTGCATTGTGCTCTGTGTGCTGCTCAAGGAAAAAAAGCTCTTGGTGTCTGAATGAAGCAGGATTCATATGGTGCAATGAAGGTGCATGGTGGCTGACTGTGCTGGCATCTAGCCAGCTCACCACGTAGCACTGAACTGCAAGCAGCACTTAGCCCAGCTTTTCTTCCAGCTTGTAAGTGCAAAGCTCAGAGGTTTCTCACCAGTTCAGTTTCACATCAGACAAATCCAGCAGGTTTTGGCTGATGTGACTTTGAGCAAACACAAAAACCAAAATGAAACTCAGGAGACTAGAAAGAAAATGTTTATGTCAAGCCCCAGCAAACCAAAACATGGCAATCTTGAACAACTGTCTCTGTGAAATAATTGCTGAGAACACATCAGTTAAAAACATAATAAATCTTTTACAACCTAATATATGCATGATTCACAGTTGCCTTGTAGATGTGTATAGAAGCCAAATTCCCTACAGAACAGTAATGTCTTGGCTATTATATTTCTGGTTTATCTCTTTTTACCCAGCAGAAGGACAAAATCAGTTTTTTGCAAGGAGGGCAATTTCCACCAATAACAAGTGGAAGAGAAAGCTTTTATCGTGACCTACATTTCTGTGGGCCCTTGCATCTTTTTTTTTTTTAGTACTCCACATGGTTTAGTTTAGTGAAACTGACTTTTTAGGAAATATCATGTTTTCTATATCCAAGCACAGAGCATTGTGAAATGCTGTGTTTACCACGTTCAAGGGTACTGGGACTGTCCAGGCTTCAGCAAATATACATTGTGGTTAAAAACAAGGAAATTGATGTAGACAGAAAAACAAATTGTGGAAGTGTAAGAAAGAAAGAGAAGAGGCTGGGTCAGAGAGGACAGGATGAGTGAGGCTGAAATGTGTTGTGTGTATGTACAATTCCAAAACCTTCTAAACTAACCAGGTATCACTGTTATCAATAACTTTTTGCTTTTTAACACTGCACTCTGCAGTTTTGCATTGTTGAAGAAGAAAAGGCAGAAGAAAAATGATGCACCTGCACAAGTTTTGAGAAACTTGCATCAGGCTTCAGTGACTGTATTTCACATAATGTACTGGAGCCTTTAATTCTGAGTTGATTTGACATCTTCACAGTGGCCTTGGGCTCTGCTTGAACTTTGGATTTTGCATGAACCAGCTGAGAAGAAAGAGGCAGCAGTAATAATAAGTCTAAGACACTTTTGTCCTCCCATGGTCTCTGGCACTGTCAGGACAGGGTTATTATGCAGTATAAATTTGGGCCTCTGAGCACTGCTGTTTTCCAACCAGCTTTTTATGCTAGCTGCAAATCACTGGGGTACAGTGTTCCCCAGCCATAACCTGTCATGCCCTGGCTGGCTGACAGACTGTGTGTTACTTGAACCAATAGCTGTGAAATCATTGCATCAATAACTACAGGATGTGTTACCCACTCAAGTAAGCATAGAAGGTCCCAGACAGGTTTGGATAGCCTAAGCTAAAGTCTGTGTCAGGGCATCTTCACAGCTTATCAGATTAATTTCAGTTTGGTTCCATATGTATGTTTACAGGCTCCACATTCTGACTGTGATATAGACTTACCTATAAGTCAAGAAAGATTGGTTTTTGTCTGCTTGACATCTTCCATAACTGAGGAGGACCTTGTGATATCTCTAATCTAACCGGTCTATCTATAATCTACAAAAAGTTTTTCCCCATCCACCTCAAAAAATCTTTAAAAGAAATAAAGTAACATATATGTGAAGGGGAAACACCATCATAATTCAGATTTAGCCCACTTGTGCTTTGAAACAGCCTCCCAAATTTTTCTATCAGACCTATCATAATTCATGCTTAGCCTTGCAGCTGCTCAGACTGACAACATGGATCTACCTTTGTCCATCTGTGTTCAGGTCTTATTGACCATCTCATACTACAATGGTACTATGGTAGCACCCCTGGAACATACCATACTTCTGTATGGTACCACGGAGCTACTAGGAAATTTTCTGATGAAAAGCAAGTTTTAAGAGCTTCATAAATGTTTTCTACTTTCCTTCTACTGTTTGTTTGGGACATGAGTAACTCTTGAGTTGACCACTTCTGGTTCCAGATATGCTGAAGCTGAATAAATGCTTATTTTCAGCAAATGGCAGGTTCTTTGCTAATCTTTGCATGGCTCTGATTAATTGGTTTCTTCTTTCAAGCAAATATGGGTTTTTTGCAATAATATTATTCCAGAGCTGGTGCTCTGGAAAAAAACAGAATGGTGAAAAGCCATGTGTAGGCCCTGTGTAAACAGAATATTATATGCACTTCTGCAGAATTAATAGCATTCAGAAACACCATTTAACAAAAATTCTACCACTACAAAAATACTCTGTGATCACCAGACACTTTAGGTGAGTCCTATAATGCTAGAGTTTTCAAATAATTTAATTCCAACTGACATTTTTGAAAGGTTGTGGTGGGTTGGCCTTGGCTAGATGCCAGGTGCCCACCAAGCCACTCTATCACTCCCCTCCTCCACAGGATGGGGGGGAGAAAATAAGATGGAGGAAAACTTGTTGGTCAAGATAAAGAAAGTTTAATAAAGCAAAAGCAAAGGCCACACACGGAAGCAAAGGAAAACAAGAGATGTATTCTCTACTTCCCATGAGCAGGAGTTATCCAGCCACTTCCTGGGAAGTAGGGCTTCAGTACATGTAGCAGTTGCTCCAGAACACAAACATCATAATAATGAATGCCCCCCTTTCCTCCTCCTTTCTCTTAGCTTTTATTGCTGAGCAGATGTCATATGGTATGGAATATCCCTTTGGCCAGTTTGGGTCAGCTGTCCTGGCTGTGTCCCCTCCCAAGGTCTTTCCCACCCCCAGCCTACTGGTGATGGGGGGAATGTTGGAGAGACAGCCTTGATGCTGTGCGAGCACTGCTCAGCAGTAGCCAAAACACTGGTGTGTTATCAACACCTTTCTAGCTACCAATACAAAGCACAGCACTATGAGGGCTGCTATGGGGAGAATTAACTCCATCTCAGCCAGACCCAATACAAAGGTGTATTTGTTTCTTCAGGCACCAAAATCCCTTTGAAAATCTGACTTTAAGGAATCAATTAAAAAAAAGACTTTGATACCTTCCCACCAAGTTAGGTACTCAAGTATAATACACAGGTATTACAAGAAGCTTCCAAATCCCAGGGCAGGTGCCTAATCACATGCTAGTGGCACTATGCACAAGTATAAAACTTCTGATATCCCTGAGCTGCCTGAACCCTACTTCAGCCCAGCATTAAAAATGTTTTCCCTTCTTCTCTTTATGCAAGGCCCAGCTGACAGGTATGTTCAGAGCACACAGATGGGACTAGCCCTTACAGAAAAAGCAGCCAGAAGCAAGACTTTCTCCCTGGCTGGTATGTTTGTACACCTTAATGTAGTTAATTTACGAATGGGCTGTGAATACGGAAGACTATTTTTAAATTCTTTCTTCTTGATCTGGGAGACAGGGCTTAAATATGACTCCGAGGGAAGTATCTAATACTCTGCTATAGTCAGTCTTCATCTCACTTCCTGCTCTCTTTAAAGCTAAATACAGTATTGTCCTACTCTGACAAACACTTTAAGCTTCCTTCTTTATGCTCGCTTTATGTCCCGTGTGGGAATACAACCCAGGCAGGTGACAGGCACAGCAAAGACACAAGGGCTAGACACAGCCCAGGTGGGAGACACCAAGTGTGTACGTGCCTGCACCACGTCCAGGAGCGCACATCAGACAGCTCATTCAGATCAAGGGAAAGCCGAACTACCATAAATGGGATTTACAGAAGATACTCTGCTGAGGTCAGGTCTGCCAGCAGGAGATAGTAAATACTTTTCCCTGTGACTAGGGCACCTCTATTCACATTGCAACCCTTTTTCTCAAAACTCTTTCTCTCAGACAGGTGCTTTCATCCATTCTCTGAAGGTGCTGGTGATGGCAACCATATTTGCACAATACCTTAGCAGCTAGATCTAAACCGCGGATCATTTAGAAGGAAATGGTTGTCTTTACAAAGCTGTTGTCGCTAAGCAGACTTGGAAGAGGTCTAAGACGAAGTCAGCAAAAGAGGCAGAGAACAAGAGAAAGCATGTTTCTACAGCCCAGTGCCTGGGAGGAACTCACAAATTTTGACCTCTGCTCCTAGGATTGTTTCTGTACTTACCATTAAACACTCATTAGGTTTGGTGCCAATGGGGAAAGAGTTAAGTGCTGAGTGAAAGCAGACACAGCTGACAAGAACAGAAATAGGAAGAACAAGACAATGTAGGGTGCGTGTATACGTGTGCATGCATGTGTAAGGGGGGGTGGGGTGCTGGGACTGGTGTGGTGCTATTGGAAACCCGAGGCAGAATGGAGGGGCTTTGTATCTTTGAACAGGGACTGGGTAGGGAGAGTTGGCTGTGTAATGCAAATTAAATTAAAACATAGATTTGTTTGGGGTTTTTTTCCTACTAATGACTTGGTGAGTTGTTAGGTGGCCAGCTAGTGAGGAAGTGGGGGAGAGGGAGAAGGGGAGGGGTAATGCATGCATATACAGACCTAGAGATATGTCCTGTTGAGTGGAGCTTAATATTGCATATGCCTCATACTCAAAATGTGAACTGCAGACCAGATTAGATCAGGGAATGTTAGCCACGTCCAGTGCAAAATATGTTTGGTTTGGTTTGGTTTCTTTTAAAACAGAGAGAGAAGGAGCATAAGTTCAGGGAGGTAAGTAAAAGTTCAGTGAGATTTCTCCACATTCATGAAACTTGAGTTCATAGTCGAGTTATTGAGTCACATACAGATGAGGATCTTGCCTGGTCAGTTAAAAAAAAAAAAGCTCCAAAGTAAGTTCCTTGATGTTCAGTAGGTGTGGTTGGATGAAGAAAAGCCAGACCAATACCAACAGCTGCATTGAATCTTTCCACAACTGAAAGGTGAATAATTAACTCTCTTATAACTGCAGCCCCTCAGGGGGAGGTGAGTCACTACCCTGATTTAGAGTTATGTTATCTTGTAATGAACAATAAGAGGGAAATCTATACGTGTCCTGACAGTTCTAGTGAGACATCGATGATCTGTGCCCCAAAAACCTCAGGAAGGGAGTTGATCAAAATGCACCTCTAAGAAAAGAACTTATTTTATACATACACCTCATCAGTGGTTCAAGAACATTTTTTTTCTAGGCATATGAAATTTCCTGAGAATGATGCTGAGGCTTAGAGAAGAAGGAAAATAATATGTCGGTTTTAACTAGCAACATTGTGCTAGTACCTAAAATCATCTGCAATCAGGGTGGGAATTAACTTATTTTTCTGCATCCAGTCATGCTCATACCGTTGCCTGTGGACTCTTGGGATGGAGGGAGGGGTCAATAAAAGGCAAATATGAAAAATAAATCTGCTGTTATGTGACTTAAAAACTCACTAATAGATTTTTTTTCCAAAGGGTTTGAATGTCCACTGGGAAATCTCCAGCAGTCTGCAAATCAGGAAAGCTTAAAGGCTGTTCTAAACTTGACAAATCCTTGCATATATTAAGTGTGCCCACGTGAGAAAGGCAGTATAAATTGCTTTTCCTCATATGGAGGGAAAGAAGACTGGAGCCCTTAGCTCCTGCCCCTGCGCAAGGCACAAGGCAGTGCCCTTCCTGCTTGTCCTGGGGTTGTAGCCAGTTCATTAAGATTTTTAGGGCTCTACAGATGATTCAAGTTCAGAAAGTGGCTGGTAGACAATACCCATGGATCATTCTTTACTAAACCTTGCAAAAGACAAGTGGCTCTGTGCCTACTCCTTCTTCCAACTAAAATGTTACCAGTTTGATAGACCCGATATGACTGTTCCCCTTTGTGGGTTCAGGACTAATAGCTCCACAGCATGACAGCCATAGAGGGAAATCAGCCTCATTTGTAATTTCAATATATCATGCAGTCATGTTCTGATGGAAGGTTTTTTCTTTCCTCCAGCCAATTTAGAAGTAGCATTGAGCGATTCAATAGGGTCTTGTGTTTGTGTCTTCTCAGCAAGAAATGAAGCCAGCTCCCCATGCGAGGGGAATGAAGGGTTTCTTAGAGTTTCAGGAGGGGGTTAAAGAAGAATAAAACTTGCAAAGACTGGTTTAAACTGAAGCTTTTGCTGTTTTTTTTTTTCCTTTGAGGAGGAGCGAAGGAAGGAAGGAAGAAAGGAAGGAAATGTGCTGGAAGATCACAGAGAGCCCAGTAAAGCCAAGCCAAGCCCAGCCATTGTATAAAATGAACCTCTCAGCCTTGGATATAGATTTGTTCTATTTGATCATAAACATGTAGTGAAAAGCAACACACGTCTGAAGGATCTACACAGCAATGAAATAATAATTTCAGCTTTTTCACTCCAAAAATACCTATAAATGGGACAGCCAAGCAAGATCTTTGTTTAGAATTGTCCCACTTACTTGTCCAAGCTGGAGCTTGACCCCCGAGGAAGTCCAGCCATGCCGCTTGTAACGTGCTCTTACTTTAACTGATATTTCAGTGACTTGTTTTCTCCCTGCAGTTCAGACAGTATTTTTTTTAGCCTCGACAGAATGGCTAGACTAGGTAATCCACGCAAACAGCTGCTGCATGCAACGTGATCTTTTCCCAAAACCTTTTTAACAAAGACTTCTGAACTGTTTCTTAGTTTTGGATATGTTGGAAATATCCAGAAGCTAAAATCTCTCAATATGAATGCAATTGACATATCAACTGTCTGAACATACTGCTTTTAGCTTGAGAAGTGCCCCAAGAAGATTAACAAGAGCTGCATGTTCACAAAACCACTCCCTAATCAGAAAGCATTCATCAGGAAAATACCTCTGCTTCAAACCACTTTCACAGAGGATTTGATTCTTGAATATCAGTGTTGTTGTCTGTAGTGAGAAGAAATATGCTACTGATTTTTGTAGTCTGAGCTTTGCAAACTTTCAAACTTCATCAAAGATAACATAATCGGGATTTTCATTGTGATAGTTTTTATAACTTGAAATTATTTTGTTCTTTGTCAATCATAGGCATTTCTGTCTAATGGAACCCCTATATGAGCCCAAGTCATATTAAAGTAAGTGTTGCAAATATTGAAGATATAAAATAACATTAATGGATCCAGGGAGATTTAAAAAATGAACAGGAGAAAAGAAAGAAAGGGTCAGCCTTTAAAAAGGCCTATGAATATAAGGGAAAACGCATTCAGAGGAAGAGAGGAATTTGGGAAACAGTAATTTTAAAGAAGTCAAGAGGTGAGAGTGGACAGAAAGTTAGACATGCATTGGAAACAGGATATAGCATCCAAAAGGATAATGCAGCTGGGAATTGCATAGGCAAGGGTAACATCCTTACTAGGAAGGATGGCAAAAGTCCTTTTCTGAACATTGTGGATATTATTCCATCCACAACACTCCACTATGTTTTAGGAACTTATGTCCTGAAAAAAAATTTGTCTATTGGAGAGCAGTGAGACAACAATAAAAAAGACTAGGGGTGCAGAGAATTGATTTTATTAGTTAAGATTAAGTACTAAATCTGTCAAATTTGGTTAAGTGGAAAAAAAAAAAAAAGCCAGATGGATAAATATTTAGAAGGTGTCTAATAGGAAAGGAATTATTTTAGGACAACCAAAATGCTAAGAAAAGGAAAGAAGGATGAATGTGAGAATGAGGTGTATCAGATTGTGAAATGGTCCCCTGTGGGATGAGAGAAAAAACATTCTCCTAGTGAGAAGAACTTTAAATGAGATTGGATATTATCTTAGTGACCAAAGGGGCAGTTGGGAATATCAACTATTTTTGAGATTTTGTCGGCAAAGATCCAAATAAAATAATTTTATGAAGGCCTTATTTTTTGCTAAGCCACACACCCTTTCTTTTTCTCAATAAGATCTGCCAGCTAGTGGAGTCTCTTTCAGTCCTCTGCTATTGCTGGTCACACCGTGAGTTAGTTAGGAAGGAGGTATACAGCTGAATACTTTACCCCCTAAATCTGTGCCTGTCCAGTATCCCTAAAAAAAAGTAATGAGGACTTCTGTTGCATGGCAATGGCATTACTTTGCACTATGTATATCCACATCCTGTGCTCTCCTAAGCAGTCTGCCTACTGCAAGTACAAGGAAACTGGACAGTCAGAACCACCTAGATAATGCCAGTAAACTAAACCTTTAGGCGTTTTGTTGCTTTGATCCAGAGAAATGGATGTTCTGTGCTGTTTGCACCCTCAGAACAAATGGCAGCCTTGGGAACTAGCATGGATAGAGATGGTATTTAAATAACATTACTTGGGAAATTCCCACTGCTTAAGAAAAGACCAACTAAAACAAGAGTTTTCTTTCCCAGAAGGCTTAGACAGATATGATGAGGATTAGCAGGCATAATTGTTATCATTTCTGTATCCTAGAGGACCATATGAGTCATCTTTCTAGTCACATTCTCCCTGTTCTTAGTACTGATGAGAGTGAAAACATTGCTGTGAAGTGTAAAGAGGCAATATAAACATATTGTGTGATACAAGCAACTGATTGCAAACAAATAACTTCATTAAGCCATGTCCATAATAATTCCTGACTTTTATATAGCACTTTTCATCTGTCGATCTCAAAGTGCTGTACAGATGGAAAAACTCAGGAGGTAAAGTGATTTGAGGTCATTCAAGTAGACAATGGCAGCTCTGGGAATAAACCATGTCACAGTGCCTCGCTTTGCATTATAAATGCCTCTCCTGTGCAGTCCTGGAAAGGATCACGGCAGCAAGTCTTTGGAGAGGGAGAGTATGTAGCTGGAGCTGAAATAAGCCTGAGTCCGATCATAAGACCACTGTGAATTAGAAAGGCCAAATTCCACCCTAACATGCAATCTCTCTTAAAATCAACTGGAGCTTTAAAGTATTTCCAAGGTTTTCCTTCCCATGGTGTCTGAGTACCAGCAAAATTACATCACGCTAAAACAATCTCTGAGGATGTTTCCTTACTACTTAGAATCATAGAATCATAGAATCGTCTAGGTTGGAAGGGACCTTTAAGATCATCAAGTCCAACCATCAACCTAACACTGCCAAAGCCACCACTAAACCATGTCCCCGAGCACCACGTCTACCCATCTTTTAAATACCTCCAGGGATGGTGACTCAACCACGCCCCTGAGCAGCCTGTTCCAATGCTTGATAACCCTTTTGGTGAAGAAATTTTTCCTAATGTCCAATCTAAATCTCCCCTGGTGCAACTTGAGGCCATTTCCTCTTGTCCTATCACTTCTTACTTGGGAGAAGAGATCGACCTCCACCTCGTTACAACCTCCTTTCAGGTAGTTGTAGGGAGCAATAAAGTCTCCCCTGAGCCTCCTCTTCTCCAGGCTAAACAACCCCAGTTCCCTCAGCCGCTCCTCATAAGACTTGTGCTCTAGACCCCTCATCAGCTTTGTTGCCCTTATCTGGACGTGCTCCAGAATGTCAATGTCTTTCTTGTAGTGAGGGGCCCAAAACTGAACACAGTATTTGAGATGAGGCCTTACCAGTGCTGAGTACAGCAGGACTTCTTCCTATTAGCCCCAAGAACCACTACAGATTTATTTTTATCACTTTTTTTTTTTGAATTGCACATAAAAACTGGGTCTAATTCACTAATCATGGTGGAAAATGGAGGAAAGGATTATTTACTACCTAAAACTACAGTAGTGCAGTGATGTATCAGGCCTAGCAAGTATATATCAGCAAGAAAATATTTCAGTCTCAACTGTGTATATAATTTAAAAAGTTCGGAAAAAAATTCTGCGGGCATCCATCATCCCCAGTTCATAATAAGAGAAGCTAGGCAGATAATATCCACAAACACTTTATGTAATCAAAAAATAAAGGACAGAATATGAGAAGAATCAAAACACAATATATAATAAATTCCAAAATTACAAATCCCATTACGCCTGAAATTTGGGAGGTAGAATACATCCTACAGATTCCTGGAAGGGAAAAAAAGGCACTGGTCCTGAAGCCACAAGTCTATAGTTCATTGCAGGTTCAGCTGCAGGCTCCCTCTGTAATCTTGGGCATATTGCTTTACTTCTGTTTCCTATCCCACATTGTGGGTGTGCCTACATTGCAGTCAAAGTGGGATATTAAAGCTTGTCAGTCCAACTAGCTTTAACCAAGTTAGCTTATGTACTGTTAGCAATGCAACTGTAGTGTAGAGTTGGGTACGAACTAAATTCTTAAGGGTGGATAATGAAATTTGGGAAGAATAGAATCTGAACACTATCAGAGGAATGCCATTAATCTGGATTTCACATTATTCTTTATTTTCTGAAAGGATACTTTTTAAAAAAAAATATTTTCTGATTAACAGTAGGAGTTGAGCCAGGAAAAAAAAAAGATGATAGTTGAAGTTTTCTGAGTCATTGAAGGGATTTAGCCACATGCTTCACATTAATGTGAGAGCACTGCTCTGGGATACAGATCTTAAGAATGGGAGATCTGTTCCTGAACTCCATCCAAATCTTTGCTTATTGCTTATTGTTATGTCAAAGTCTGGCCAGCTGGTAAATATAATTGTATTAGGCTGTAATTATATATATATTTTAAGAAAACACTCATATATTGTGGATGAAAAATATGACCTACTTTTTTTTTTTTTAATGAAAGCATAGCAACAATATAACTTAGAGCTGTAGATCAGTGTCAAAAGTAATAACACAATCTGGTATGGCTCTTCCCCTCCCCCCAGCTAAATCACTCTTATGTACTCTTAAAAACAGCATGATAGTTAAAATACAAATAATGGAAATGATAGTTGCAAAGTACAAACACATGTACGAGAGTTGCTTTAGAAAGTATAGTGAGAGACAGGGTAAGAGGAAAAACTTTTATTAATGTCAGAAAGATACAGTGAAATATTTAGTGCACATATGTTTGGGATAAGAGTTGGGATGAGGAGCCAGATGCTCAGCTGTTGAATGTTGATTCAGCTCTTTAAATCAGTGGGACTATGCTGATTTACATCATCTACAGATTTTGCAGCTGGCTTCGATATGCATGCAAACTTTGAAAGTTATCCAGACCTACCTGCCCTCTACTCTCTGGAAACAAGGCTGGAAGTCTAGTGGGATAAGGGTTCTCAAGGAGATCTCTTGTGTTTCTGTGGACTAGAAACATGGTGAAGACAAGTATTATTGTGGTTGGGACAGTATTTCTGTATTTTCCTAGCCCCGTGGGAAATCAAAATGCAAACTAAAAGCAAATAATTAACCTAACTTTGTAAGCCTTCAAGAAGCATTCATTCTTATATGATTCAAGCTGTATTTTATATGAATCAGTGTTCCCCTCCCTACTTAAATGTAGACATGTTATTTCTGTGGTCTGGAGGCCAAAATCAGATTTCAGCCATAATGATTTTAGCTGCCACACAGCTCATCAAAATTGCAATTATAAATACCAGTGTTTTTCTTTTTCTGGAATGTAGACTGCATCGTACAAGATCCTGCCAAAAGATGCAAAATTAGCACTGCGATGGATATACTTGTGCAACCTCCAGGGAAGGACAGGGAGGGATAAGGGAGGAATAAGAGGAGAGAGGGAGTTGTCACTGCCCAAATGACCAAAAGTCTAAATCATCTTTATATCCATCTCCTGCACTGAGAGCTTTTGATTCTGCAAAGCCTTTGCACAGAGAAACCATGCATCAACCTTAACGAAGTGCTACCAGTTTGCATGTAGCAAGTTTTGAGTTGACTAACAATTGCCCAGTAACTCTCATTGGTGTAATGAGCACAGTGAAAAAAAAAGTCAGATTTTGCTTCTCTCTTTTTCTTTCTTTCTTAAATGGCATGTCCCTACAGAGCTTCTGCACCAAGTGGATCAGGCGAAAGTTAGGACAGCTATCCAAATTCACTTGAGGCTGTCTATCAACAAGAAGCAGTTGTAATGTTTCTCTCTTTACATTCTACCTGTGCTGGCTTGTATTAGAATTAAATTTCCATTGAATCTATGACAGGTGTAGCAAACATACTGTAAATAATACCAGACTCGTTAGGGGAAGCATGAGCAGATCAGACAGACATACCTGGAAGTGCAGTGCTATTGATCCTGCCTCCAGCTTAGGGCTGGTCCAGGGATGGCTCAGTTCCTCATTCCATTCTGTGTGGAAATCAAATATACATTTCCCATCTGTTCTTTTTGAAGCAGTAGCTTTACTTTGACAGTGCTTTGAACTGTCTCCCAATTTGCGTGAAAAATTCGGCAGTGTGCTCTGTTTAATCACGCTCAGAGATTTTTGGGAAATAATTCTGAGTAGTTCCAATATCATTAGGAATGGTAGGACTATGCTTTTACATGTAGAATATATAACTTTTTCAGGTGCATAGACTTTTATAAAATGACCATCTACAACATTGATAGGGAAGGCAAGAGAACAGGGAAGAATGTTTATAAAGATTTTAACCTCTAGAAAAATAAAGATGTCTGTGAGTCCTCAACTCAGCTGCTCAGTTTCCAGCCCAGATGGGAGATAGACTTACAGGACACAGTTCCAAGAAAGTTTTAACACTAGCTGAAAGGCTATGAGGACTTTGATTTACTCACGCTGTAGCTAATGGAAATTAGAGGCATGGAGCACAGTTTGTTACATTTTAGTAAGAACAAATCTGAACTACAATTTGTCTGAAGACTTCAGATTCTTACTGAAAGCATTTGTGTAATGTCTGGCTAGCCAAGTAGTTTCAGATGTTAACTGAATTCAGCAGCTCTATTAATGCAATCAGAAGGCAAAATAGTACAGATGCAAGGGTTCAAATATATTGCATAATCTCAGTGAGCCAGAGGACTCAAGTTATTGAATATGAAGTAAAGTTATGTTTCTCTCTATGATTTTACTCCTTGCTTTTTCACGATGACCGTACCAGCCAGACTGTGGAAATCCAACCAGCAGTTCCATTATCTGGACTTTGTCTACACCGCAGAGAGTTTTGTTTGTTTTTTTGTTTTAAATAACTGGATGTTATGAAACTGGTTGTAAAAAAAAAATGGTAATTTGTCTATTAAAAGTCTCTGAATATTTTTTCCCTCCAAATCAAAGTAATTATAGGAAAATGTGAATATTTTGTGTGTCTGCCTGCTTTCCTTTCATAAGCAGTTGCTTAAAACATAGAAGCTCTATGTGGTAATTCTGGAAGACATTTAATATGCTGCTACATAAACTTGTGATTGAGAAAACAAATCAGTGTGGCCCACACAGATTAAAATTGGTTGACTGGTAAGTATTTAACTACAACTGTAATCAGAGAATCACTGTTCATTCTGAAGTCACTCTACAGTCTGTTCTTTGTTCCTCTCTCATTAGACATCTTCTATCATTAACCTGAAATGAAACATAACATTCCTACCATTAAAATTTATAGCCCATGCAAATATTGGAGCAGTGATAAATGAAAAAAAGAGAGAAGTCATTGATGCAAATAAATTCTAAATTATTTGGTGCTGCATGAGCTAGCAAACCGTACATATACAGCCAAATATAAAATCATGCACATATGAGAAGAGAATATAGGCCATATTTAAAGGAGATGGGGACTCCAGTTTGGTAAGCAACTATTTAAAAAAGGTACTACACAATCTTGGAAGAAAATCAGCTGTTGGGATAGATAGCAGCATCCAAGTTATCTGCCTGGGCAAGCTGCATAACTTTTGTGAATGACTTGAACTGCTACTACAGCAGCCTTACCTGCCAAACAGCTGGGATGAGTGCACACATGCACAACAAGTAGGCTGAGACAAGCAGACACGATGCTTGGAGATTCATGGGAGTGCTGAACAGCTGTGCATGCAGCAAGCTGGGAGGCACTTGCACCCAGCGGCATTAAGCTGCTGCTCCCCGTGTGGCTCCCTGGCTAAGCTCCGGTTGTGTGCCCTGTACCAAATGTCTGTGCAACTTCAGGGCCACCTGGAGAGGTGGCATTGGGGAACATGCTGCCCTCCTGCCATTGCAACTTACCCAGCCTGCAATTAGCTCTGAAGTTGCTCCAGAGAAAGATTTCCACTGGGAAGGCCACAAACTGAAATTATCCCCCAGGGTTGCAAACACCCCACAAACCATGGGCTGAGCTCTCCTTCAATGTCAAAAGTAGTAATTTAACCCTTGCATGCCTTACTAAGGGAATCTCTAGCAAGAATATGGAAGTTATACGGAAGTTTCTTCTGAAATGAGTGTGCCTGGTTTTTTTAATATTAAGTATGACTCATCTCATCTAACTTAGGTCATCCACATAGAATTATTCACCTTGGGTTTCTTTTCAGTAATGAGTAAGAAATAGACACTTTTATGGTATTATTCATTTAGGGCAGACTTCTGAAATCTATCAGATGAATTCCATCCTGAAAGTGACTGTCTCTCTTCAGTGACATATAGGGACTCTTGAGTGAGTAGTCCACATTTGTTCGGTTTGCTCCCACCCACTGTGTCTTTTCCAGTGTACACAATTCTGAAAAAAAGGTGGATATTTCACAGAAGATTGCAGAAAGAACCATGAAAATAAATAGGTAATTGGGAAATGTATTTTATATTGAGGGAGTGTAGGATCCCACACTGTTATGCTTAACCAAAAGAAAATTAAGAGTAAATTTGATCGTATTCTGTAAATCCATAACATACCACCAACCATCAGGTCTTCAGTTTAATAGGCACCAGTGTAAAAGGTTGTATTAGAAGAGAGAAGAAATTCAGAAGTAATGCACTCTTAACAGTAAAGCTTATTAAGATGGCAACAGTTTAGCAAAATTAATCAAATATTAACATCATGCCTTTCCGTATCGCATAAAACAAGGAAGGTAACAGGAAGAGGCACAAATTAAATAAGAACTAAATGTTGGGCAGGGAAAAATGATGTTATTTTATATCACCACCTGGGAAATTCTAAGTCAAATCCCAATGAGCTCAGCTCACAGTTTTTGGCAGTTTACCTACTGGACTTATTTTCTAATACTGAAAGAGCAATTTTGCTGTTCTGGAAAGGAAAGCTTTGTCCAGAAGTGTGAGGCCAAGTCAATGAGCCAGAAACACTTTGTGTTTAATCCAGTTTTGTCTCTAACTCCTTCTGTTGCCTTGGACAAGTCACTTAAACCCTAATCTAAGAACATTAAAAATTTAACAGCTATATTGATGCAAAGCATTTTTTTATTTTCAAAAACCTAATCTGTCAAAAGCCATCAGCACAAGCAGTAAAGAGAAGTCCAGCCTTGCAAGACCCATGAGGAATTTTGGGAAGACACAAGCAAAGCCAGAGTACATGAATTCCAGAAGAGAATGGGGAAAGAGGGTTTTGAATCAATCTAAGCAGGTTGGGACTTATACTTTAACTCATTAAGTTTTACTCACCTGATACAAGATCAGATATTTGCTCAGCAGACTACATAGTGAAGGTTTGTGTAATGAGGGAAAAAAATCCTACAGCATGTGGTTATCATTCCAATTGGATGAAACATAAAAATTATAAATCTGCCATGGGTACACCAAAAAACTGGAACAAAGACTGACTCTTGAAAGCTTTAATATTGTCCCACCAGGAAAGAATTAGAAAGAGTCAAGATAGGTTAAACATAATAATCTAAATTCTGTTCCTGATTACATGCATGTAAATCTGAAATAACATAACTTAAAGATTTATTTGGGACTTCAATTGGTGTCTCTGTGAGCCTGAATTTTGGCCAGCTTTTATTTCAGCTGCGAAGAAGAAAACATGTTTATAAAATCTGAGCAGCCTACAGTTTAAAAAACTGTAAAACAGCCTTTAAAAAGACACACACTGTGTGCAAGCCAGTAACAGACTTCCAGTCGTACTGAGATGCTGAATTGTACTGAATAATATATATTGGCAACAGCATATAGTCTGGTAGCTGGAGAATAGTTTATTATGTTTTGCTGTCTCTGTATCAGTGCCAATTCAAAGGCACCTGGGCAAGCTGATAATATATATAGGTTGCATTGAGCTTTATGAAAGGACATATTTCTCAGAAAACAGCTAGCAGAAGCAGCTAGGTTAATGGTATGAAACTTAGGAGGGTGCACTATTTTCATGGCCTGCCTCAAGTGTCTTGTTCAGTCATGGGCAAATCCCTGAGATTCACTTTTATCTCATCCAACTCACAGCACTTAACAGTCTTCCCTGGAGTCCGGTTGCCTTATGCCCCTCAGAGGGGTAGAGAGACGGACTGTCCTGGATGCTGATAAAACCCAGGTACATCTCAAGCACCAGAAGGTGCAATGCCTGACTTCCCCTCCTGAGGCCATTCTCACAAGGACTGAGTTTCTGACTTAAGTGCTATAAATGGCATAAAAGCAGGGTAAATCTGCCCTGGGTTGCTGGCTGATTTTATTGCTCAGCTGTACAATGGAAATAATAGAATCTGACAAGGGAAATGTGAAGATACAATAGAGACTATGCTCCAATGTTATGATAATAGATGTTTTACATGACCTTAAAGTATGAAAAAAGTATGAAACAAATTATTCACATACCTTTCATTAGTCCATCACAGAACCATTCTGCTGCAATGACATACATTTTTTTCAGCTGCTCCATCTCCTTTTTTCTTTTTTTTAATCTTTTGTTTGTATTTAATGCATTTTCAGGGATAACTTTTAGCTAAAGATGTATTATTCAAGAGTAATAAATAAAAATTGTAATAACCTTTTCTTTCCAATGAACCCCAGGAAATGTTCAGGTTTCCCTGTCCCCATTTTAAAACCTCCACCCTAGGAGTATATGCAGCACATGTGAAGAACATCTGGATAATGAGTAATTCTGAGTCACGGATAAGGCTTCTAGATTTGCACTTTTGGCAGCTGGGAGTAGGATTCCCTGTTTGTACTGTGTCCAGTCCTGTCCTTCAGCTTTTCCCCCTCAGATGCCTTGAGTCTGTAGACATATTTAGCAAGCAGGTCCTTTCATCTACATGAAGCTTTACTGATTTCAGAGGATCTAGCCCAGGAAGCTAGGCAACCTGCTCATCACTGCAGGATAAGAAGCTTTTGCCTTCTTCAATATTTCAGCTGCTAAAACACAAACATGCCTAAGTGCCTAATTCCTACTGAAACCAACAAGAGAGAGGTGCTTGGGCAAGTAGTTAGGTGCCCAAATGGTGTTAAAAATGAACCCTTTCATTCCCTGAGATGTGGCCCCCTGTACATTTCCACGCCCCACCAAGGCTGTCTTACACAAGGCTGTCACCTCTGTCTTACACGTGCCGTGGAGTGCTGATTGCTATCAAGCAGTTTGCAGTGGCCTGTACAGTGGTCCAAACAGCTGCAGGAACTGATGGCTCGGTGGGTTGGCAGCAGTATTTTCATCAATGCTTTCACTCAGGCTTCTGCAGCTTTTGGATGATGAATATAAATCATTGCTGCTTTTTATGAAATAAATTGGCAATCTCAGTCCACTTTACATATGACCATACTACAAAGCCATCCATAACATTTGCTGATATGGTGAGAATACACCCTTTTCAGTCATGTAGTTATGATTCAGATAGGCAGCTGTGATCTCGTTGGTAGTTTCAGTGGAGGGGGCACACCACAGATTCATAGCAGGCATAGGGGGAATGAAGTAACCCCTAAAGCCAACTCCTTCAAATCAAGGCTCACACATACTGATGAGGAAAGTATAGAAAGATTTGCAGTACTGTAGTTTATAAGTGCGTGAATGCACAGAAAATGCATTTTCCATCAAGTGTCCAGAGCAGCAGCCATAAGCCCTTTAACAGTCAGTTAGCTAAAGATTGCAGAGACTCAAATATCAGCACTGGTTTTGATGAGGTAGAGCTTTACTCAGGGAAAGGCAGCTCCACTGTCTTTCGGGGTCACTGTTCATAATCTTACAGGTGTGGGCAGTTCTTGCTCCAGGAGAAAAGTGATCTGCTACTCATTGATGCTAAGAGCATATGATGTCCCTCATGATGTTGTCTAGTTATCTGACAAGACCAGTTCCCCTCATTCCCATCCATGTGCTGCCTGATGACGCAGGATGCTCTTGCCTGCCACCTCAGCTCCCATGCCTGAAATGCAATGTGGGCAACAGAGCAGGGACCTGATGCCCTCAGTCTCTCTGTGTATTGTGCCTAATTTGAACAGGACAGAGACTACAAAAATCCACATAACAAACCTAAAGAAAAACTGCAGCCAAGCAATGACTGTTCCTCTGGTCTCCATTTCAGTCAACAGCAGGGAAAAGCATATATAGATTGTGAAAGAAGGATCACTCACTATTAATTTTAATATTGTATTACTCTGTTGAAGTAAAATACTTGATTGCTCTTAAGTACTGTAAATCTGGGCAAAGTAATCCCATAAGCAGATACACTTTGCCTGTGTTTTAGTTATTCCTTAACTATGTCCTTCAGACTGAGAACTACAGGGTCAATGCAAGGTCAAGTTATAGCTGAATTAGTCCATTCGTGTGACACAGTATCCCATGTATCTGCTAAAGAAAGTAGCCAGGGAAAAGGGGCTCAGCCTTCATTCCTTACTGGCTCCAGGCATTTAATATATGCAATACCTATCCACATCAGGGAGAGCTGCATTATACAGGGTGGACACACAGGAATATTTTGCCCTAATTAAGAATTTTCAAAATCCAAATCTGGAGGTTGGATGATCACAGCTGAGTGTTCTCCATAAGGGAGTTAATGTTCTAGGGCAGATCAAAGGCTGCAGACAGTATGACAACACAACACATTGCATGCAGTACAGCACAGGGAAGGGCTCTCGCCATCAGACAACCAGTGGTGTTGTGCCCATCTCTCAGTCACCATCCTTACCTCCAAGAGAGCAGTTGGAAAAGCTGTCATTTGAAGCACATGCACTATTAGCTTTTAAGCTTGTCAGCTCATAAAATGGCACTGTTGAACTCAGCTGAGGGATTTCCACTTCTGTTTTCTTCATTAAGAAAATTAAGCATTAAATAATTAAATAATTAATTTGGAATTTTTCATAAACCAATCCTAAACTGGAAAGCACATTTTTGAAAGATGCCATTAAAAAATTGCCATTTATGACTCAGTGATAATGATACAGTGTGTTACACTGAAATACCACAAAAGTAGTGTTTGCTCCCAGATCTATTAATGTTGTTAGCACTGAGTGGTGTTCAGTGATAAGTGCCTGGCTTAGGAATTGCCTGCATCTTAGTCACTCAATGACTCAGGAGGGGTGATCCTGTCCTTCTAAAATAATTGCCCACATTCCCATAAAATCAATGGAGAAAAGTTTGGATCTTGAAGACATCTTGTAAGAGATTCAGTACAACTAAATTAGCTGCCTATGTCTCCACTGATTCTGTAGAGACCATAAGCACGTGGTCTCGTGGGAGCTGTTTTCAGACAGAGGAAGGGCCATCAGGAAGGTCCTGGGCCCTTGTCAGTCTGAGTGGTTTGAGTCACAGCTCCCATGGCTCAGGCAAGTCACTTACCCAGCAGGTTCAAGCACTCTCCACCTTTCAAAAAATACAAAAGTAAGAGGGGCAAAAGGACAAATGGCTCTCCCCTCAGAGGGGACAGAATGGGAATGTACAAAAATAAAATAGAAGAATCCAGCTAGGAGTAAATATCAAAAGCCTCAGTCTCTTAAGTTTGAATTAGAGCCTTATAGTCTGATCTTCTTCTGGCCCCATATCTGCATTTTCAATTTTGACAAAAGAGCATTGCACTCAAATTTCTATGTATTCAAATGGTTCACATCTTGTCAGGATCAGGAGAGCATGAGAACAACTTCCTAAGCAAGAGGTCACCTTATGAAGATACCTTTTGTAATCAACCACAAGGCCATGACAAATTATTGGACTTCGGTTACTTAAGAAAAACCTAGGCAGCCTCTCCACTGGAGCCTATACAGCAGCAGAGTTACAGCAAGACATGGGCACTTATGTCCTTAGTATATCTGCGAGCAGATGTGGACAACTGAAGTTAGGCACCTGGGAAAATTGCAGGCCAGTCAGGGAGAAGTTTAGTAGATTTATACACAGGGTTTGTTATATTATCTGCAACATAGGCAGAGTTTATCTATGTTCCATTCTGAATGGGATTTTGGATGCTACCTTCTTATGTATATGAAGATAACATTTAAATAATTTATATATTGCTATTAATTAATTGCATTTCCAACCACATCAGAGATGCAGATACTATCTTGGTAAACACTGCACAAATAGCACTACTTACTTTGGGGTAAAATTTTGGTTAATTTTAGGGTGAATTATTCTTAAATTCTTTTAGAATTTTGGACATTTTATTTACTTATCTTTCTACAGATAAGATCTTCAGCATGAGATGCTTAACTGGGATGCATTGGAAGTTTATAGTCTTTCATACTTCTTACTCTCTCTTAAATAAAATGGGTTTTTTTCCTCCCCGATGGCATCTAATATTGTGCCCATATATCTCTAGAGTTCCATTAATTAGGTCTGTATTGTATTACAGTTTTCAATGCTCAGGGCTGATTCTTTTGCCATTACTCATATTGAATGTCACCTTACTCCATGACCAATAGGGATGCTTTAGATGCTAAATATGAGAAATATCAAAATTTTACCCCAAAAATTTTAAAATTACCATGAAAACCAGTTACCGTGAAATGACTCGAGGACCATACAACAGTACAAAGTAAGGATAGATCAGACTATGAATATCCAAAGGCCTTGACACCTCCTGGTGTAACTTAGATAGAAACTATGTTTAAAATCATCCCACCAAATCAAGTTGTGCAGTTGTGATTTTCTTGTTAAAATCTGTAAAATGTTCACAAAACCTGCAGGAAGCAGGGATATGCTTTTCTGAACTACAAGCACAGAATTCAGAGGAGCTCAACCACAAAAATCAGAAAGTCTTTTAGATCTGTTCCCCTGGTCACTGCTCTTGATTTTTACCTAGAAACTGTCTTAAAATGAGTTGGTCGTATGTATTTTCATTAAGAAATATTAATAAAATTCAGTATTTATTTTGCACTTTGGCTTTGACTTTAACTCAGAACATGTATAATACAAGTAAGCATAAATGTTCAGATCAATCCCTCATGAAAATGAAAAACTGGCAGATTTATCACTGCTCTAACCACAACTCTTGATGATAGAAGAAATATCAGCTTATTTGTGTCTCATCACTAAAGTGTCTCTCTAAATTATCTGCCTGTCATTTGATTGTGTTTGTCCTACATACTGTGATGACTGAACCATATTATATCTAGATAGGTGTACTAAGTGGATAACCAAACAATTGTGGTACCATGGATGTCCAATGATACTAGAATTTCTGATGGTCTATTTGGCATGTCTCTTTATTTTAGATAATACTCTTTATTAGTGCTCAGAACACAAAAGGTGAGGTGGGGGAAACAGAGTCAGGAAACAGCCTTACCAACAACAAAAAGGATAGCATAACTGAACTGCTGTCTCATGCCTTACATTGTGTTAGGGTCTATAGAACTGGATTGGATATGTTCTTGGAGTTTACTAAGGTAACACACAAATGTTTTCCATACTGTTCTTTCAGCTCTTTTTCAGATTTGCATGAAGCAAGAAAGAAGAAACAGGATAAAATCCGGATGAAGGAAGAACAAATAAAAGAAAAGGTTCTTATTATTATAAACTTCTTAAAGCACCTTGTTTATTTTTGTTTTCTTTGTATAGAAAGGCTGGCTAGGTATTTTAAAGAGCAGTGTTAATTCTTTTAAATCCCTGAGATCTTCAGGAACTTTCTGTGTTTTGAGACACTGAGATCCATTTCCTGTATGGGAGGAATTAGGGTGAAGTTATAATAACAAACAGATTTCTGAAAAGCCTTTTCTGTTTTATTACAGGACCATCAGAAAATGAAACAAAAAAGGCCTGAATGGGGTTGACTTTGTTTTTGGCCTGAACAAAAGTTCCAGAATTGTTAACACAAAAGTAAACAGACTTAATTAAAAAAATTACATAGGACAGTGTCCCAGCTCAAGGGATAAAGACATTCTCAGAACTATTCCATCTGCAGAGCTCATTTAGGTTCCCACTGAACTTGTGCAATTGAATTCTTCATAGCGATAGCCAAATCATATTGGGAATAGAGGTAAGCAGCACAAATAAATGTGTGTGTTCAGGAAGAGAAAGAAGGAAAGCAGTTTCAGTAAAGCTTCAAGGATGCCCTGCACAAATTCCTTGAAAAAGAATGCACATATTTTCATAACTAACACTTAGTTATATAACTGTTTTGAAATATGATTTAAGTCACAATAATCAATACAATGCCATCTTATGGGAAGGAGTTTTTGTTTAACATGATTGCTGATCAATATATAACATGAATTTTATTTTTAACTTCAGTCTTGACTTAAAGCATAAGTGTTAAATTCAGCCTATTCTATGTCATATCTAAACCTTTTGCATCTGACATTCTGACCTCTTTTCTACTGGTTATAACTACAATATAAGTTAGAAATAGATAAATTATAGATCTATATTTCCACAGTCTGAAAGCATGAAGATCCTGTGTTCTGGCCAAGGCCCTCCTACAGAAACTATTTGTCCTGCACGTACAGGAGTAAATTTGTTTTCTGCAGCTGCTGAAAAATTTTGTCTCTGCAGCATACATATAGGCAAAATGTAATTATCTTCTATCTTTCACCAGTACAAATCAAAAAGAATTGCAGGAAGTAAACCATGCAGAGCTATGACTGGAGGCTCAGCTATTCTGGATCTGCCTAAAAGCCTTTACCTTTTGTTTCCAATTGCGTAGCAGCAGGTAACTCACCCCTCAGCACCCCAACCATACCTTATTATACAGATGACTTTCTAGCCAACAGGATGCCCCTGGTACAGGAATATAGATGCAATTTGCTCTGATAAATTTAGGCCCAAGAACATGGTGTTCCTTCTGCTGTTTCTCACTCTTTTGTTCCTGCCTCCTCTGCCTGTCCAGTGGTTTTGCCCTTTCTTAAACAGATTTCCCAGAGGTGTCACCAGCTTGGCTGATGGGCTCAGCTGTGTCCTGGGTCCATTGGAGCCGGCTGGGCATGAGGCAGCCCCTGATTTTCTCCCACAGAGGCCACCCTGCAGCCTTCCGCTGCCAACACCTTGCCAGCTACAACCAATACAATACCTTACTGACATGGGAAGTGATGAAATAAAACAGTGTAAAGTTGCATTTATTTGTAATCTCACATCTCATTGACTCATTGAGCAATTGACTGAACAAGAAAGAGTTGTGTCCATTAACCCATGCTTTGCAGAATAAGTAAAAGGTGAACTTTAACTCAGAGGTAGTCTTTCCTTTTCACTTGATGCCACACAATTTCTTTTCTGAGGACTGCTCCAAGAAAACCACTAGGATGAAAACGGATAAGGGCATAAATTAAATTATGCTGCAGTTTTATGCCAGGCTATGCAGTTGTGATCTGTTGCAGGATAATCCAGTCCTCCTTAAGCACTGTTTTAGTATTATGGTGAAGGTTGAGTGAAACATCACTGATGCTGTTAACAGACCTCCTCATATAGGGCAAACAGAAGCAGCAATTATAGTCCTTTTTAGTATAAGGCACATAAGACAGCTGAAACAAATGAGTCACTACACTACTGGCCATATGCAAGTTGAATCAGAAGCTGAGCTAGATGGTGAAGGACTTTTGCTGGGAGAGGTCTATAAATTCACCTAAACTGCATATTGTTTGGTAAAAGTGTGCACATGTTTATGGATAGAAGCAGCCAGATGCAAGCAAAGAACCCATAAAGCCAGCAAGAAAAGTACTTAGGTGTTTGAAAGAAAGCCAACTCATGGAATTTGGGGGACAGAGCACTGGCCAAAAAAATGCTTATATCTGTGAGCAAAGAAAATGGTTTCTCTTGTTTGACCTTTATTCAGTTCCAGGAAATTGAATGTTAACTTGAAATGGAGCAGATCATCTTCAGTGCCATCACGCAGCACATGCAGGACAACCAGGTGATCAGGCAGTCAGCATGGGTTCATGAAAGGCAGGTCCTGCTTGACTAACCTGATCTCCTTCTATGACAAGGTGACCCACTTAGTGGATGAGGGAAAAGCTGTGGATGTTGTCTACCTGGACTTTAGTAAAGCATTTGACACGGTTTCCCACAGCATTCTCCTGGAGAAACTGACTGCTCATGGCTTGGATGGGTGTACGCATCACTGGGTAAAAAACTGGCTGGAAGGCCGGGCCCAAAGAGTGGTGGTGAATGGCGTTAAATCCAGTTGGCGGCCGGGCCCAAAGAGTGGTGGTGAATGGCGTTAAATCCAGTTGGCGGCCGGTCACAAGTGGTGTTCCCCAGGGCTCAGAATTTGGGCCAGTTCTCTTTAATATCTTTATCAACAACCTGGATGACAGGATCGAGTGCACCCTCAGTAAGTTTGCAGACGACACCAAGTTAAGCGGGAGTGTCGACCTACTTGAGGGTAGGATGGCCCTACAGAGGTAATTGGACAGGCTGGATCGATTGGCCAAGGCCAATGGTATAAGATTTCAACAAGGCCAAGTGAAGTTTGCCAATGACACCAAGCTGTGTGGAGCAGTTGACACACTGGAGGGAAGGGATGCCATCCAGAGGGACCTGGGCAGGCTGGAGAGTTGGGCCCATGCAAACATCATGAAGTTCAACAAGGCCAAGTGCAAGGTCCTGCATGTGGGTCAAGGCAATCCCATGCACAAATACAGGCTGGGCAGAGAATGGATTGAGAGCAGCCCTGAGCAGAAGGACTTGGGGGTGTTGGCTGATGAGAAGCTCAACATGACCCAGCAATGTGTGCTCACAGCCCAGAAAGCCAACGGCATCCTGGGCTGTATCAAAAGCATGGCCAGCAGGTCGAGGGAGGTGATTCTGCCCCTCTACTCCGCTCTCATGAGACCCCACCTGGAATACTGTGTCCAGCTCTGGAGCCCCCAGCATAAGAAGGACATGGACCTGTTGGAGTAAGTCCAGAGGAGGGCTATGAAGATGATCAGAGGGCTGGAGCACCTCTGCTATGAGGACAGGCTGAAAGAGTTGGGGTTATTCAGCCTGCAGAAGAGGAGGCTCCGGGCAGACCTTATTGCAGCTTTCCAGTACTTAAAGGGGGCCTACAAGAAAGATGGGGAGGGACTCTTTGTTAGGGAGTGTAGCGATAGGACGAGGGGTAATGGTTTTAAGCTGAAAGAGGGTAGATTTACATTAGATATTAGGAATAAATTCTTTGCTGTGAGGGTGGTGAGGCCCTGGAACATATTGCCCAGGGAAGCTGTGGATGCCCCCTCCCTGGAAGTGTTCAAAGCCAGGTTGGATGGGGCTTTGAGCAACCTAGTCTAGCAGGAGGTGTCCTTGCCCATGGCAGGGGGGTTGGAACTAGATAATCTTTAAGGTCCCTTTCAACCTAAACCATTCTATGATTCTATGATTCTATGAAGCATGGCTGGAAAGCTGACCACTGGAAAAGGACCTGGGGGTATTGGTCAATAGCCAGCTGAATATGAGCCAGCACTGCGCCCAGGTGGCCAAGAAGGCCAATAGCATCCTGGCCTGTATCAGGAATAGTGTGGCCAGCAGGACTAGGGAAGTGATTGTCCCGCTGTACTCAGCACTGATGAGGCCGCACCTCGAGTTCTGTGTTCAGTTTTGGGCCCCTCACTACAGGAGGGGCATTGAGGTGCTGGAGTGTGTCCAGATAAGGGCAACAAAGCTGGTGAAGGGTCTAGAGCACAAGCTTTATGAGGAGCGGCTGAGGGAACTGGGGTTGTTTAGCCTGGAGAAAAGGAGGCTCAGTGTGAAGAGTGTGAAGAGTGTGAAGAGTGGCTTTATGAAAATGGTCACGGACCCACAGAACACTTGTACAAGCAATCTCCTTGTTAGCGTAAGGGCTGACTACAGTAAGCCAGGTGCTGATAAGGAAAATATAAGCAATCTCCTTGTTAGCGTAAGGGCCTGATTACAGTGAGCCAGGTGCTGACAAGGAATTTACGAAGGTCATGCTGGCCTGGGAATTTAGTGGAAAACAACTTTGAGAAAGTATGGACTGTGGAG
>VFFE01009207.1:6311-34869 GCA_008921705.1 Burhinus oedicnemus
TCTAGCAAAGAGCATCGTCTGTTGAAATATTGCCAAGCAAGTATGGAAATCTCTCAGTTTGCATGTCATTGGGTTTGACAAGCCAAGACACATATGGCAACATCACCTTCATACGTGTTTTCAGGGATTCCTTCCCCGTAACTGGAGGATTTGGTCTAAGCCAGAAGTCAAGGTTAAAACTAGATTTTGGAAACTGGAAATCCAAACCATGATACATATTTTAGGCCAGACGGTATCTCGAGATGGGTCAAGTACTACAAACAGCAACAGCACGTGCCAGTGACCTTTGCAGCCCATCTTTTCATTGCCGCAGTGGTGGGTTGTCCTGCTTTGAGTGAAGAGCAGCGAAGTTCTGAGATAATACTTCATCTGCGGCATATGCTGTGAGCATCGGTATGGAGAAAACCACGCTCCCCTCTCAGGATGCCATGGTACCCTTCCGCTGCAGGATCACGAACCACGGCTTCTACACACAGCTGCGTGTTTGAGCTGTTGGCTTGCTCACTCCATCGGCATCGTCAGAAAACGGTGGGTTTTGTTGTGTCTAAAACCTTGGGCAGGACCTCTGATTGGCACTCCAGAGGACAAGTAGGAGGAGGCTTGGCTTCAACAACTTGGCCTCACTTCCTGGTGCCTGGGAGGCACAGACATCCTTCTGATCATAGAATCATAGAATGGTTTGGGTTGGAAGGAACCTCAAAGACCATCTAGTTCCAACCCCCCTGCCATGGGCAGGGACACCTCCCACTGGACCAGGTTGCTCCAAGCCCCGTCCAACCTGGCCTTGTCCTGCTAGAAACATCTGAAAGCATCAGTGGACGAAGAAGACAGGGCAAGATCAACTTGCTCATTAGCTGGAGACTGTATGTAAAGTTCAAGCACTGGTGGCGCTATTTACTGAGCTATATTAACAGAAGAAAGTATATAATATTGAGTATTATTCAAGATACGGAAAGGCTGAGAAGTAGTAAATTAGACAGAAGACAGAAAATTACTATGGCAGTAATTATTAGTGAATGAAAATGTGCACTTATTTGCAAATATCTTAACAGCAGCCATGCAGAAAGGTATTCCGAACTACCAGAAGTCCCTCTGACTCTAATTTCGGGGCAAAGGCTGTTATTTTGTTGTTCCGTCATGCTGTCTAGCCCAGTGCAGCCTTGAGCCTGTATTTGTACATGCCTACAGTGCATATATACCACATTAACACAGGTAACAATAACAGCAACTGCAGTGATTGCGTGCAGTAATGTAACTTTTTTTAACTTGGCCATTTTAATGAAAATCTGTACCGCAGGGAACCCAGCACATGTGTACTGGGGAGAAGAGAAGAGCATAAAGTGTACACAAACTATAAACGCCAAGAGCAAGGCACCGCTCAGGATGGCACCCAGGGGCATAACTACAAGCAGCAGAGTCACATTAAGAAAGGGAAAATGTGGGGTGTTTCAGAAAAGACAGACGCGGGTATCCAGTGAGCCATATGACGGTGACACCCCAGCAAAGGCGGTGGGAAAACACCGGCGCTTAAATTCTTTACCAGTACATGGGGGAGGTGGGGGAAGAGAGAGGAGGAAAATAAAAAACCCCAAGCCCATAAACCTGCCTGCTGGGAGGAGCGGTGCGTTAGCAGTGGTACCGGAGCACACAACAGCTCCCTCCAGCTCTCATTTCAGTCGTTTTGTAGGGGAAACCTTGACCCAGAAATTATCTGCTGATTCACCAGGACCGTGAAAACGACTCTCTGGCGTGCACGCCGTTAACCTCAGGTACGAGTTCCCTTCTCCTCTCTCACAGCCAGGTTCAGACGAGCACACAACTTCATCACCAAAATGACAGATAAAAACCTCCCCGCCAAGTTTACTCCAAATTTTTTTGTATTACCGCAGATTATAATTTTCATCTTTTAAAGGCCAATACAAATGGAAGAATCATCTTGAATACTAGCAATTAAAATGCTACAGTGAAAATACATGAAGACAATAAACCAATATGACCACGTTTTTACTGACACCGCCCAATCTCTTCCAATCGTTTGAGTATGAGAAACGTTCCTATTTCGTTAACTGTCCCGGGCACATATTGCACTGCAAGATGTGGTCGTTTCATTCCTGCCCTTCTGGTCTGTGCTGAAAAACTAATAAAATTATCGAGCTTACAGGCAGAGCCAGGCGACAATTAGTTTATTACCAAGGGGGCAGGGGGGGAGCGCGCCTCCTTCACCCCAGCCCAAGACAGCGGCTATCACCAGCTCTCTTAAATTAACAGCGGGAGCTGAGTCAGGCTCCCGCTGACCCCAGCCATGAGCTGGGAACACGCACCATTCATCCCAGTTACACGTGCAGCCAAGGGTGAATGAGAGAATATTTTCACTCGGTGTTTGCCACCGTACCCGCAGAACAAAGCTATAACTTTTAATCACGGGCACAGAAGCTGGCAGAGGAACCGGGCTGGAAGAGAGACATAAAACACGCAAAATGCAGCTTCTGCGAGTGGACGGAAGACCCGTACCTCTGCAGAGGAACTCTCCCTAATTACCCTTCTCTTCCGCAAAATCAATACGGAGTGAACGGTGCTGTGCCAGGAGAGGGCAGGCGGAGCCACGGCCGTGCCCGGTGTGCACCCTGCACCTCCCCATGCCCCCGGGCAGCCGCGGCCACCCCATCCTCCCAACCAACTTCTCCATCCGAGGGAAGGACAAGGCAGGCGTGACGCAAAGCGGCAACCAAACCCAGCGCCTGAGCTGGCCCTGCTGCAGGACCAGCCCTCTGCTGGGTATAGGAGTCTGTCTTGCACTAAACTACAGTTTTTCCGTCTTCGCACCAATTTTTGACTCACTTCTTGCTTGTTTAACTAGTTAACAGATATCTGAAAGTCTTTGTACAGGTTCTACTAACCTCTCTTACCAAAGAGAAGACATGTAATCCTCAGAGGCCGACAGCGTCTGACTGAAGGTACAAATACACATAAGAGAGAAACAATACTTAAATTACCAAGCCCAATATTACCCAAAAATGCAACAGGAACGTGCCAAATTTAGCCTGATGGGCAACACCAGCAAACAGAAGAGCCACGAAGGAACTCGGCTCCCCTCCCTTCATTCTACATGATACTTTAAAATTTTGCCAAATATTAAACACTCCTAAACTTGTTTAGTTTATAAATTAAAGAAAAACAATGCCTAAACCAGCAAAGAACACGTCTCTGCGAACACAGATGTATTTTTTTAAAGAATTACCCACTTTTGGTGAGTCAAACCACCTAGTCAGGTGGTCGTAAGCATGTGCTGCAGCTACACTGCAAAGCCCCCAAGCTCAGAGCTCAGCTGAAAACGTAATGGAAAGCATTCAAATGTAATTGTGAAAAAAGGCGCATAGTTAAAACGGGGTATTTATAAGCTTCAGAGTCCTAATTTCAACTTGACCACAGCCTGTCAGCTTGTATGTTGCTATAAGCTAAGAGCCAGTTGTTTAATGCAACCGCTTGTTACTGCTTCAGCCGTCTTTACAGCATCTTTAGGAAGCGCTCTCCCGAGGAGCTCAGAGAACTGGAGCTACGGGAGAAGTCAACGCAACCAGTAAACTGCAAGTTCTTCTTTTTTTCTTTTCTACTCAGGTATTGCATTTGCCAGTTTGATTTTGTACCGGCCATTTCTATTGCCAAGCAGTGGGGAGGTGTCGGGCTGTGCAGAACGCGGCTAAGGCCACCTCGAACCTTGGAGTACGATCTGTCTCCTAGGATTGGACCTCTGTTATTCCCTTAATTAAGTTTCTAGAAAAAAAATTGGCAGTTTTAACAGGCTTTTTACGAACAGACCGCCAGGGCTCTTTTCTTTTAGATGGAAGGAACGCAGGAAAAAGCAAAACTAACAAATAAAGCAGACAACTCCCACTTTTACATGCACACACACACGCTTGCAGCTCGTTTTTCCCAGGAAATCAGAGCCCGCAGGCAGTCCCCACCCCTGGATGCTGCAGCCCTAACGAAGTTTGCTCCCGGTTGCCTAACGACTCGCTGCGTGTCCTGCCCTGCGTTTCAGTCCCTGCTTCCTTGGCTGCAAATAACTTCACTCTGGGAAGCCGTACCTTTCTGTATCCCACATCTTGCGACTCCAGCGGATACAGCCGCTGCTCTGCAGCCGTGTCATTAGGTACAAGACGCCTGCCCAAACCCGCAGCCTCCCGGATCGTTCCCTCTTCCAAGATGGGCCGAATATTTTTGAAGAAGGGTATGCGAAACTATTTCCATTAAACGTTATAAAGCACGGAGCCGTGCTCCGCTATTGTTCAGCGACGCTGATAAATCCCCCGGCGTCGCCGGGCTTTGGCAGGGCGCACCCACGGGCAACGAAAAGGCAACGAGCGCCCTGCCTGCATCCGTGGGCACTTCTGGACACTCACATATCGACAGCAGAGGTTTGCTTCGTCTGTCCATCAGCTGTAAGGAAAATAAGTGGTAACAGCCGGGTTTCAACTGCCTCAGCCATTCCGAGTTGCTGACATCAAGGATGCTACGTCTCTGCATCCACCCCTCCCTCCCCGACAGCTTTTGTCGCTAATTTTGCCTGCTTCCACGAGCACCCCAGGCTTTGAGAAACGGAAACTCAGATCAAATACGCCCGTCCACGACACGTGCGATGTCCCGCTTAACTCCTGCTTAACAGCCCGGTACCTTCAGCGCTTTGCGGCACACGGCATCTCAAGAGCGGTCAGCGCTCGCAAGAGACAAGGATTGCCAGCATTCAAGGCAGTTCTAAAATCATTTTCTCCTATATTACCATACCATTCGCTATTAATTGCTGATGACGTGGGCGAGAAAACAAAACAGTTGGGCGTTATCTCATGACCTTGTATCGTATGCACTTTTAAGCCAATAAATTACATGTAAGGAGGGGGCGAAAAAAGAGAACCCGAAGGGTCAACGGTATCAAACGCCGCTAAGTGCCTCTAACAATTATCTTCCCATCCTGAAGAACAGGAGGAATTTCACCACTATGGAGCAGCTTTTATCAGTTTTGATTTTGCATGCATTCTTCTTTACCGTAATAAAAAAAATAATTGTGGAAAATGTCAAAAATCATATAAATCTGTACACTCCACTCTCAAACTGCAGAAGAGAAATTTTCTTTTGCAAATGGCACCAGGCCAACATATTTGAGGATGATAAAAGAACATATTGCCAGTGTGTCTCTCTGCATAAAAGGCAATTAAAATATGATGTTAAGAAATGCTAAAGAAAATGAGGGAAGCACAAGCACTTGCTGTCTCTTTCTTTATATACACTAAATAATACAATAAAAATAAAATCCAATTAAAGAACTCTGCCAAAGCTGCAGAAATCTTACGACTCGTTACAAGCCATCGGAAATCAGAGGAAGACAGACATCCAAATTACCTCACATCTTGAACCACGAGTGCTCAGACCGAACCCCAGAATGAATTGCTGCTGTGTTTATTCGATCATACAGCAGGATCCTGACTCCGTAAACTTTTATGACAAGCCATTCCCAAACTTCCGATGGCTCATTTTATTGTGTTTCGGTGGAGCACAAGAGCCTTGTCCTAATGAGCAAAGAAATAGCTGTTGGTAACAAGCACTCGGGCAGCAGTATGCAGCCAGTTATTTGCAAGGACACATCATTTAGGCTGGGCTTGCTCCATATGCTTCATCTCCCAATATGCATGGGGAAAAAAAAAACCGCAGGAATTTGCAAGCGCTATAGCACGGGAGTTAGCGCCAGGAATACATACTTGTGCTGTGCCACCCTCTCCCTGCGGTCCGCCGGCTCGTCGCAGATCCTCCCGTCTAACCATGGCAAACAGTTTAGTCCCAGATCTAAAGAGGTTTGGGGAGCACGGAGATCGGCAAAACTCAGGTTTGAATGGAACTTCCCCCAAAGGAAACATGATCCCCTGCTTCTATTTCCATACCCTTTTTTTTCTTGCCTCAAATACTTTTTAACTGTAAGTCAGTCAAACCATCCCGACTTCCACAGTTTGGATGCAAAAATCATAAAATGTTGAGCTCAGTCAAAAGAAATTAATGAGCATTTTTTCAAAGGTATTCTCTACCGAGTAACAGCAGCTAACCACCTCTGCACTGGGCAAATTGCTTGCTGGCACGATTAAATCACAGTTCCTCAGAAGCAACATGCCTGCCAGTCTTCATTGAGTTTGGCTGTATTAATACAGTTTTACTTTTTAAACGTAATTAGCAATAAATTCAATAAGAGGCTTAGATAACATCTTTCAAAATAAATAGGAAATGAGAAAACGCTGGGAAGAATAAGCCAGCGCTGCCTTTACGAACCCTTCCCGCAGCTCGCCGGGTGCCGGGCTGGCCTTGCAGAGCATCCGCGGAGCCAACCCCTACGGCAGCGAGTCACCGGGCCAGGGGCGAAGGGCAGGAGGAAGTCACAACCACCCAACAGCCTGCACCAGGCTCTTCTTTTTATCTTTTTTTTTCAATTGTTAAGCTCTTTATAATTCTAAGGAAGAGCCATGCAGGGTTTTTCTAAAAAGCCCTTTCTATTAACCCTTTCAGGCCAAGCACTGCACGAGCTCTGGCTGTCCCGTGGACACGTAAATCCAGGCGGCCACCAGTCACTACAAGCTGCTGGAGACAGCCGTCCCCCTCGGCCCCTGCAAATACAAACCTATAAATAAAACCATAACTGCCACTTTGCTCCGAGGCACCCTGGTTTACACCCACTGCTGGCTACCTTTAAGCATGTAAAATCCAGGGATTTCCATTAAAGTACCCTTCACCTAAGTGGTATTTCTGGAAGACACCTTTCTAGAAACAATGCTCTTTCCGTCAGCAAGACTGACATCCCTCAAGAGCGAAAACGTTACAATTTCTAAACCTTCCCAAATTTTTAGGTCCACGTGAGTTATCACTCTACCTCGGTGGCCAACAAAGATCATTTGCAACCAGTGAAACGCTGAAACCAGCAGCAATCGCTGCAGTGATCCGGGGGGGCAAGCAGTGCTTGCTGAAGCCAGAGCAGCTCTCCCAGTGTCATGGGAGGACTTTGGAGAAGACCTAAAGGAAGAAAATATGCAACTTATTCATCAGCTTCTGGCCAGTCTTGGGATTACAGGTCCCCATATTTCACTGAGCCAACTTAAATCTCTTGTGCCTGAAAGAAAATAGTCTCCCAGTGTCATAGAATCATAGAATCGTTTTGGTTGGAAGAGACCTTTGAGGTCATCAAGTCCAACCATCAACCCAACACTGCCAAACCCACCACTAACCCATGTCCCTCAGCACCACATCTGCCCGGCATTTAAATATCTCCAGGGATGGCGACTCCACCACTTCCCTGGGCAGCCTGTGCCAATATTTGACAGCCCTTTCAGTGAAGAAATTTTTCCTAATATCCAATCTAAACCTCTCCTGGACCAACTTGAGGCTATTTCCTTTCATCCTATCGCCTGTGTCCAAGAGGTTTCCTTCCTACATTTAATCCTGATTCTCAATTAATTCTAAAAATTTATTCAGCTCAAAAGACGAGTAGGCTGAAAGCTGCCTGGCACCATCAGCTGCAGCGCCAGGTCCCTCCATGCCTGCGGGGTATTCCCAGCCTCTGCCTTCGCACGGCGCGGTGGCACGGGGTGCAAAACGAAGCATCCCTTTACTGCCTCCAGCGTGCTCCCTTACAGCAAACCCATCGCAAAAAATAAATAGGAACAAAAGACACAGCATGCCAATTCATCTTCCGGCAGCGTTAATCTTTACCTGAGAAATACAGATAGCCCTGACCAATAATGTAGAAAATAACATTTTTCTAATATATTTTTCAGCACAGCAGCTGCTCTGGCAAGCTCCTTTTTTTGCTGTGCTCTCGCTCCGGTTTCGGTTCCGTTCCTCTTTATGGCAAATACCACACAGGAACCGTTATGTTGGTACTTCAGCGCAATGATGTTTTGACTCTTTTTTACAACACTGAAAGCTTATTTAGGCTCTGCACTCAACTGCGGCACACAGTAGCTCTGACAAGGTTTTTAAGCAGCTGGAAACTTCTGAGAACTTCTAGAGAATGCTGAATATAATTAACACGTAAGAGGAGCTGCAGAACAGCCGTGCTGAAAATAAACTTATAAATATGCATAAGACTCACCAAAGTTTGTTCCAGGATATTGGAGGGGAGCAGTAACGTTCAAATGGAAGGTAAAGAAACAGACAGCAAGCAGAAAAATGTGACTTTTTAGATTAAAAGAAATCCACTTGATGATGGAATAATTGGAGGAGCAACGACTCCCTTAGACAAGGCAGTGAAACCTCTGCAACAGCGAATTTTGAAGCAGGTGAAACCTGTAGGACTGAATTACCTTCATTACTGGTGAAGATAACTGCCTCAGGCTGAACTGCTCCAGAAAATTTCAATTAAAAATTTCAACTGCTTCGAAGACTGATGTACAGAAAATGTTACTTTTTTCTAGTTAAAAAAATACGCATATTCTGGTCTGAGGGGTTTTTCTCCCCACCTGAAGATTACATGAGCAGTACATGGAAGCGTTGTAGGAGGTTGCGTTTGTCCTGGCAACGTGCTTTTGTTGTTCCCACCCAACTTCATCCATGCTGGATGGAAAGCCATCCAACATTTTTGCGAACCTAGAAATCTTCAAAAACACCCCAACCTATTTATAAGTCTGGTGGCAACTGCAACCATATATATATATATATATATATGTATATGCATGTATTTTTGCATGAGATTTCAGCCACACTGAATGTGTTCGTGCCTGATCTCTGCTCCGGACCACCGTGAGAAAAGACTCCAGGCACTCACCATGGAACAAGGCGGATGCAGATTGTATCACACAGTCAACTTCTCCTCTAAGCAACATGGTTATTATTAGCTGAAATGGCAGAGAATGGGGCTAAATGGGGCTAAAATTTCCATCCTACTACAGAACACAAATTTTATCGTGTGATACCCATATGGAGTTATTTTTTTCCCCATTTGTCTTCTCAATAAGCTAGGAAACCTTTGCAAAAACCATATTGCAATGTCATCATCCTGTGAAGTCAAGATGCAGCAGTTAGGAAATGCCGGGCAGCCTTTCCCATGCCTGACTCATTGCACAGAATCTGATTTGTTGAGCTAAATGATACTCGTTAGTTTGCTTTCATTCTGCTCACTCAACTTACTTTTCAGTCCTGGTCAGGAGATAGAGTTACTAAGTTCTCCCTGGGATTTCTATAGCGTCAGCACTTTGCAAACACTAATGAATTTAATTTATATGTTCGTTTATGAGTGTATTTTCACGGCACTCCTGTGGAAAGGATGACATTATCCCCGTCTTCCATTTGACTGGGAAAGATTAAGCTCCGCTACTTTAGAGTGCTTTATGATGCTTGCTATGCAATTCTTTCACAATTTTGCTCCAATTTTAGCCGTACTGGAGTCCTTTATTTATTCAAAACACCACTTCTATTGACTTTGCAATTGTATCTGCTCAGCACTTGAAAATGAGAACTGCCAGCCCAAGCTGGTCACCAGAAGATGAAGGTGGCAACTACTGTGGTCACACCTGAACGACTGACCAGCCCAGTACAAAACCAGGGTCGGGAATAAAACCAGCTCCTAACCACTGGGTCTAACTCTGCAACGGTCCCTGCTGTTCACGTGCAGAAAACTCTACAGGATCAACCACCTCCACACAAGCTGACCACAGCCTTGCAAGATGTGGAAGCAACTCGTAATCTGCCCGTATATTAATGTATCTCAAAGAGACGGGGCAGCAGGAGGAAAGTCTATACCATTGCATCAGGGATGGAGGATTTGACTTTTTAAGGTATTATCACATTGTTCTGGCTCCATTTATTGACGCGTGTTTGTGCATGACTGAGCAAAGGACGGTATTTGATGGCCACTGGCAAACATGGGTACGGAGGTCTCCAAACCCCGACGGCATGCTCTGCACCAAGCGTGGGGCAGCCGTCCACGGGACCACATGTGAACAGGCATGGGCTGAGCCTCTGTGTCCTAAGACATGTGCAGAGGGAATCAATTACGGTTTCACCGTGAAGTCATGTCCCACACTTTGTCGTTGATTATTCAAGCTCATGTTTACGTTCCCCTGCAGCAGAGCTGCATGCACATCTAATTTTACACAGGTAGCTGTACAGACAGCATACATGATGCCTCGAGGGGGATGCTCAGAGCATAGAAAGCTTTGGGCTAGGGAAGCAAATCAAGAAGTTCCTCATGCTCTTCCTTAAAATCAGCCCTCTGAGACCGGCAGCGGAATGGCGGGATGGCCACCACCTCATTAGCCTCAACCGGCGACTGCAGAAGCAGATAGCATCGTCCTCCTAAAGGGGTTCAGTGCTGAGGCAGCACTTTTCCAAAGCTAATCGCTTCCCATGCATGAAACCCTGCTAACATCCCATGAGGGAACTGCGGGGATTAATTAGTTCATATTTGTTAAGCACTTTGAAGATGAAAAACACTTTACGAAAGTTAATTCTTACCACTTGGTTATTCTTCCCCACCGAACCAGTGTGCTCTCCCAGCAGAGCTTTCTCTCCTCTGCACTTCAACCACCGCACTGCTCCAATATACACATGGATACGTCCAAAGAGGAAACTTGTTTTATACTGCAGAAAATCTCTCCTGTTGTTCACATTTTTGCAGGTAATCACCTGCCAGAAGTCGTACTGCAGCCTCGAGAAGCTGCTTTGACAGCATCTCTACCCTCGCTTCCCATACAGGATCACCATTCCAGTTTTTCTGTTTTACATTCCACTCACCCCTTCAGAAATAAAGCGGCAAATTTTGCCAATTTGTTTCACCGCGTTTGCTCTCTGCCTAGAGAAACCGTGCGTGCGCCCGTGACCGCGGCAGACAGCTGAAACGCTTCCCGCAGCGCGGGGCTGGAAAAATGCCTTCGTTCCAGATTTACCACAGTCGTCAGCCAAACGTCGCACAGCCCATCAGCACGCTGCTCGCACCAGTTTGCTTCGATCTGGTCTCCTGGTCCTTGCACGCCGCATCGCAAAAGGCAAGTGCAGTCCCCGCTCTCAAAGAATCATAGAACAGTTAGAGTTGGAAGGGACCTTAAAGACCATCTAGTCCAACCCCCCTGCCGTGGGCAGGGACATCTTCAACTAGACCAGGTTGCTCCAAGCCCCGTCCAACCTGACCTGGAATGTTTCCAGGGATGGGGCATCTCCCACCTCCCTGGGCAACCTGGGCCAGGGTCTCACCACCCTCAGAGTACACGATTTTTTCCTTCTACCTAGTCTGAATCTCCCCTCTTTCAGTTTAAAGCCATCACCCCTTGTCCTATCACAACAGGCCCTGCTAAAACATCTGTCTCCATCTTTCTTATAAGCCCCCTTCAAGTACTGAAAGGTCACGCTAAGACCAAGCACATCTCCTGAGGTCCCGAGCAAATCGTGAACTCTCCTACCCCAGCCATACAGTGTCCCTTCACGGGCTTTTTATTACCTAGTTATTAAAACTTTAAACCCAACATTGCCATCAAGGTAGGAATCTGGTGGATAATGCAAATGAAGAGTTCCTTTTTTCCCCCCCTCTTATCGCTTCTCCTTCTCCACTAAAACCCGCAAAGGCAGTAGCTCAAAGAGCATCCCTTCGCCCCGACCCGCAGGCGCTCCCCGTCGCAGAAGAGGGAACGGGGTGGCTGCAGGGACCAGCCCGTCCCCGAGCTGCCCCCGTCGCAGAGATGTCCACGTTCGGCACATCTAGTCGAAGGGAGGTGCCGAGTTTCAGACGGGACACCCGGCCCTTTTATGAGAGTTCGGCAAAGGTTGGCTGCTAGATTACAGAATCAAAGCGAAAGAATTCAGGAGTCCTTCCTATGAATAACAATTTTAGAAGATTAGAGTAATTTCTTGCAAAAACCAGTCACATTGAATAACAGACTGCATTTTTTTTTTTTTTCCTTTTCTTTTAAATAAGGTCATTCAAGGCCACCAATTTTACTCACTGGACTTTGGCCAAAGAAATCTACATAAATATATGTGATTATAAAAAATTACATTAATTTGCATGGTATGCGTTCCCCCTTTAAAAAAACCCCAGAGGGCCAAATATAAAAGTGGCGTAGGGAGGTAGGGCAGGTTAGTCCTGGCTGGCTGTTAAAAGCCAACGCGCAGACGCGGTGGTTAGGGACACGGGGAGGAAAGGGAAGCCTCGCGCTCCAAACCAGCCCAACGAGGTCTACATGACATCCGAAGTACCATCAACGATTTCTTGCTATGTTTATTTGTTCCCAGCAATGGACTGAACTGGCACGTGACGGAGCGGAGGATAACCCCCGTGACGCGGGGAAGCGTCAGGCTCTCCGGCTCTGCTGACGGTCAAGGCTGAAGAGCTGCGTGGAGGCAGCTCTTGGAAGCCTTTGGGGTGGTGGTAGCTGCAGGAGGAGATGCTGAAGACGGGCAGCAGTGCTCAGGGACCCTCTAACATGGAAATAACAATAAAAGCGACAATGTACAGGCAGGACTGCAAACTGTTATTGCCCATCAGCTGGTAGGGGATGGGAAGAGGACGGAGCTGACGGGGGCGAGTTTGGTCCTGCTTCGTGGGTCTGAATATCACCTTAAAAAACGCCATTCCCCCATTCCAGCGCCTGGAAGATGAAAATCTATTTAGGAAAGGGGAGACCACTTTAGCAACCATAGGCTGCTTTTCTACCGTTGGACAACAGAAGAAAGTAAAAGGAATTATTTTAAACAGTGAAGGTAACACCTGTAAATTAAAGAGCATTGAACTCCGGTATGGATGCCCTCCTCCAGAAATTAACTGGCCTTCATTTGCCAGTGGTTCAAGGAAGATCACGCTTCACTGAAACCACAACTTTACATCCACTGAGAGCATCCGTATGGGGGTTTAATGCCTGTTAATTTATGTCCATTAACCTTACAGCTTTCATTAATTTCTCTTTGCTCCCTAAGTGGGCAACACCCTTGATTCATTTAAAAACGGAGCAAATCAAGTTGCAACACTGACAAGTGGGACCAGCCCCAGGTTAGCGAGTGTGCTGATGGCACCGAGCAGCTCTCGGGGCTGCCCAGGGCTCGGGGATTCTGCTGACAGGACGAGGGGGAACGGGTTTAAACTGAAAGAGGGGAGATTTAGGTTAGATGTTAGGCAGAAATTGTTGCCTGTGAGGGTGGTGAGACCCTGGCCCAGGTTGCCCAGAGAAGCTGTGACTGCCCCATCCCTGGAGGTGTTCAAGGCCAGGTTGGACGGGGCTTGGAGCAACCTGGTCTAGTGGGAGATGTCCCTGCCCATGGCAGGGGGTTGGACTAGATGGTCTTTAAGGTCCCTTCCAACCTAAACCATTCTGTGATTCTATGACTTGCCCCTGACGTTCTATCTCAAAGTCTTCAGCACAGTGACCTTAATTTGCTGTCAGGAAGCTGGAGCAGCACTGGATGCCAAAAGCAAGTCTGACCCCCGTCGGGATTGTGTTCTGGTGGGTTGTTTCCATTGGTCTTTGACTGTGTTAGGATGCTCGGTCTTATTTGTCACTTCAGCTGTAATAGGAGTGTTACTATCTTTTACAACCCTGCTTTTCTTTTTTTTCTTTTTGTCTAATTGCAAGATGTTCCCTAGTCAAAACAATTACAGAAAAGGCATGAGAGCACAGAGGACTAAATAACAAAGAAAACCAAAGAAAGCAATGTGGAATAAAATCTGGCAGTATTGCAAAATTACAACAGAGCAAAGCAGAATTAGAGATGAGTGAATTATTTACAGTGAGTAATTTGTCTTCCTGTCTGCTCGCAAACGCGGAGAAGTTTGTTTTTTCCTCCAACTCATTCAAGAAATCTGAACAAAACACGTTTCTTTGTGATTCCGTTAAATGCAATATATAGACTGATGGAAATTCTCTCTAGAGGTGACCTAGCATTATGTCTGCTTCTTACGGGGCAAGCATGGAAGCGTTTTGATGGTGACAACTTGGATGGCTACATTTAGGGTCTGGTGTCTACCAGATAACATCTGTGCTCAAACGCCACGGCCCTGAAACGGCGCGAAAGCACGATGCATGCTCTACGGCTGTACTGGGAAGAGCAAGCCACTCCCCAGGTCACAGTAAATAACACAAACAACATCGTGCTCCGAGACTGAATGAGCACTTGGAAAGATCAATGCAATTCTGGAAAGAGCTAAAATCCCTAATTCAAGGCCAAATTGTAACGGGGGTCAGGAAGTTAGCACCGACAAAAATACTTCGCAGGTGCTTACGTAACTTCCAAATGCAAGAGGACTTCATCAAGTTCCAAATTTTGGAAAGAGAAAGTAGGGCACTGCCACAGACAGATGGAACCAACCCACAGAATTAAACCTTTTCTCCTAAACCAGCTGGGATTAAAAAACAGACCTACCAGCTCCCAGTTCTCAACTAAAAGCATCCCTTCTTTTCATATGTGTGTGTGTATATATATATATACATATAAAAAAATTGCTGGGAAGAGAGGCAGCTCTGCTAAGTTCAGCTGCTTTGTCTAGTATTAAAAGCAACGTTGTGCTTATCCGGACTAACATTATGCCGGTAATTTTCAAGGAACACATTTATAAACGAATAAACTGTTTACCACAACACATCAAATTAAGGAGAAATATATTTAGGAACAGATTTGCACTGCTTTGGTTGTTCTGATTATAAATTATTTTGTCAGTCTAGCTGCCTAATTGCAAAAGGATAAGGATCTCTTAAGGGAGCAAAAGTAAATATTAGAACAACTGAATGATGCGCAGCATCCAACCACGTCTCCTGGTGGGGACGGAGGCGTTTGTGCCAACCTGCTCAGGGGTTTTAAGGACCTTCTGACAACACAAAGACCCTCACGAGGTCAAGGATGTCTCCAGGAGGATCTGAATCCTTCTGTGTCCGTGTGAAGCAGAAAGCAGAGCCGGAGCTGACAACCGCATACCTCTGGAAGAGCATGAGACAGACAGATCGCCATGGGACAGACTGAAGGGTGGCCAAAGTACCACAAAAACTCTTTATTGTCTCAGCAGTTTCCTGAGGTATCTGGTTTTCTGCTCCTTCCTTCCAGCCCAAGCAGTAACCGGCTGAGTGAACTTGGAGGTGTTTACAACCACAAGAAATGGGAGAGCCTTGCTCAAGGCTGGAGTTTTACTGACCGTGTAAATAATAGATTTTGAAGAAAACCATCATTCAGTTGCTCAAAGGAAATATTGCAGGTCAAAAATATTTTTTCCGCACAGAAACACAAAGCAGACAGCTTTCCCAGTTCCATGGGCACAGAACGCCCTCTCCCTTTGCACTTTGGATGCAGCCTGTGATGGCCAAGCGCACGGTCATGGCACTTCCGTGCCCACCGGTGAAAATTACTGTTTGGCATCATCCTAAACCAAAGACAAACTTTTAACTTCTCATTCATATTAGAAGCTTCATAATCAAAAAATACTGCAGTATACTTCTCAAGCACAACCCCAAATCTACTGAAACCATTGCCCTGTGTACATCATATGCCAAAGGGAGAGTTTCCAACCAGACAAGCTGCATTAACAGCTGAGAAGGGATCTCATCAATGCTGATCAATACTTCAAGGGAGGGTGCCGGGAGGATGGGACCAGTCTTTTTGCAGTGGTGCCCAGTGACAGGACAAGAGGTAATGGGCACAAACTTGACCATAGGAAGTTCCATCTCAACATGAGGAGGAACTTCTTGACTTGGAGGGTGGCAGAGCACTGGCACAGGCTGCCCAGAGAGGTGGTGGAGTCTCCCACTCTGGAGACATTCCAAACCCGCCTGGACACCATCCTGTGCAACCTGCTCTGGGTGACCCTGCTCTGGCAGGGGGGTTGGACTAGATGGTCTCCAGAGGTCCCTTCCAACTCCTGTGATTCTGTGATGGCCGGGAGCCCAGAGGGAAGCACCAGAAGCTGCCAGACTGCTGGGTCAGCATCCCCAGGTGCCTCTGGCTGCCCTGCGGCACAGCCCACCACTGCGGCCAGGGACAACCACCTCGAGGCATGCTAGATGATAATTTTAATAATATTTTCCTGATAGCAAGCTTCTAGGTAGAGCAGTTCCAATCATTTCCCAGGGTCAGTGGGCTGAATATTTTTGCTACCATTAAAATCCCTTTGTGATCAGTAAAGTTCGACTTGGAGCATTCCATGTTGCCCACATTCGAAGGGATATTAGTACTTTAAGCTGGCTACGTTTGCTTATTTCCAAAGACACGCAGAAATCCTGTTGTCCTGAGCACGGAAAAAAAATCCCAGCATTTAGCCCAGCATCTCCTTCCTCTCGGCGTTGGGTGGTAGGCAGCAGGGAGAGGGGGGCCATCTGCTCCCCTGCCCACACCTCCCGACCTTGTCTTTCTCCTTCCCTAGTCTTTTTATTGTTCCTCTCAGGTACCCAGGAACATATAGCTCTACTAATCAGTGTCATAGCTCATTAATTTGCTTTATTGGTCTCTGGGTAAACCTCTCGTTCTACGCTGCTCAGAAGCTACCGAGTCTTTATCATTAAGAAATAACTGCCCAGAGCTCCTACTCTGTGTGTTGCCTGGGTGCATTAAGTGGCTTAATAGTATCTCTAAATTTATCTTAAATGGAAAGGTGGCCGGAACATTCATCACCTTGAACAAGGTTTAATCAAATCCCATAACATAATGAATCTGTCCAGTTTTGACACCATAACCTTTGAGAGTTTATATGTACTCAGCAGTGAGGTGTCGGACGTGGACGATACCCTTAAAGTGCGACAAAAAATTATCATGCTATTCAAGATAAACAGCTCTTCCCGCTTGTGTGAGGCACTTTGAAGTGCACAATTATAATGCTTTCTTGATAACGACACATCTTCCAGCAGGATTGGTTCAAGGGATGACCCACAAACAGTTCTGGTCTCAGAAATGCGTATAATTAAAGGTAAGAATCAGAAGGTATTGATCTACAAGTTTGCAGCAAATTTTCTCCTTTTAAAGGTTAAGCTCAACGCTTGTTACTATCCTTTCCTATATGTAATAGATTTAAAGGTTAAAGAGCTCTTTCGCTGTGGTCTTCTCCATACATAATACAGTTAAAGGTTACAGACATTGTTCCTAGAGGACATATCTCTAAACAGTGGTGACAGTCATTTTGATTTTACTTTTTGGTTCTTTTAAATTACTTATTTGATACCAGTTCCTGTATGAGGAATGCAATCTCCATTTCCAGTTCACATCTTTTCCTACAGCCACAACATTTACGTATATCCGAGAGCTTCGGTCTCCACACCGCTTTACAAACATTAGCTAATTAGATAAATTACTACGTTTTTCACACTTTGCAAATACCCTGTTAAAATCCAGCTTAACTACCCTGCCGTTTCCCCATCCTTGCCATGAAATGCCAGACAGAGATCTCGCGGGGCAGCCTGGGGCACAGGGTTAGCCCGAGCAAGCGCTTCAACTCACCACTCGGCTGTCACTGTCACTGCTGCTGGCTTTTTCACACCCACTGACTGCTCGTTTCTGCTGGAAGGCGGCTTTTGGTGAATGGGACTGGAGAGGCAGTTTGTTTTGACAGCATAGCCTACTGTATTACTCCCATTTTTTTCCCCAAAATAACTCCACCATCAGAAGGACTGTTACATCACATGTGTCTCATCAATTGGTAATTCTCTTAGTCTCTCCGGTCTCAGTCTTTCTGTCTGTAAAATGGGATAACTGCTCCTACAAGTAGGCTGGATAGCTACCGTGCTTCAGGTCCAGACGGGATTTTCTCCTAGCGAGTCCGTAGCTGTGAAAGGTACTCAGCACCCGACACCACCGGAGCTGAACGATGCACTGGTGGCTTTGTGAACCTCTGTGGTGAGGCACGGAGGGGGCTCCCCATCAGCCCCGTCAGTGGGATGGGAGAGAGCTCCTCTATCCCAGCCCAGATCATTGCATGCCCTGCTGCTTTCTTACACAGTTTTAAACTTCATTGGCAAGATAAGGGATAATTATAGAACAGAATGGAACAGAATGGAATGGAACAGAATAGAATAGAATTGGAATAGAATAGAATATAACAGAGAAGATATAGAAATAGACTAGAAATAGAATGTTTTCAGTTGGAAGAGACCTACAACGATCATCTAATGAAACAGCCTGACCACTTCAGGGCTGACCAAAAGTTAAAGCCTATTAGTTAAGGACACTGTCCAAATGCCTCTTAAACGCTGCCAGGCTTGGGGCATGGACCACCTCTCTAGGAAGCCTGTTCCAGGGTTTGACCACTCTCTCAGTAAAGAAATGCTCCTTCATGTCAAGTCTGAGCATTATAAATAATGCTCATTCGGGGGAAAAATACCTCCCACACCAACCAAATGTTTCATATATGATAAAAGACACTAAACAGGATATATTGCACCTACTTCAAGCAGCTTGTCCAGCCTGAAAAGGAGCATTCGCTCTTGATATTGCTTTACCATAAAGGGCCCAATCCATCCTCATCCTCCAGTGAGCCAGTGGCACTCCACGGAGATGATGTACAGCTCCGCAACAATTCCTCTGAAGGTGTAGGATGCATTTATAGCACATTTTAATGTACGTTTAGTAGCAGAGCAATTTTAAGCAGCTGAGCTAAATGCAGCCTGACAGCATGGTTGATCTCTCTGGCTGTGCTGGAGTGTATCACTTGCCGTCGGTGCAAAGCAGCCTCCAGAGCCAGATGCCAAGCAATGAGAAAAAAGAGGTTTTTGCAGTGGCAACATCTGGCTCCTGCGTGCCTCGCGTCTCCCACGGAGCATCCCAAGGCAAGCCTCCTTGTGTTTGCATCCTTCTCCACAGCAGAACTCAATGGGGGGACCAAAATCAGAGGCCGGGGGTGGGAAGAGAAAATTAATCAAATTTTAGTTTGACAGCCTAAAAATCATAAAGGCTTTGTTCCACAGACTGTCAAAGACTTCGGCGATGACTTTAATTTGGAGACCGCTACATGTTTTCCGGGTGAGTGGCTGACCTACGTGTAGACGATGTAAAACTCCTGACAAGAAGCTTGTTTCCTTCAAGTCCCTTCAGCAGATCTTCTCTGGCCACAAATAAGAGTTAGGGTAAAATGTCCCCTAGGTGAGCACCTACGAGAGCAGGCAGCCAGATGCCTAACTTCAAGTGCCTAAATCCTTTGGATGAAATAATTTAGAAAAAGGACAGAGAAACAACATTTTAAAAAAATCAATGAGATTTAGAAAAGTATAGCTAGCTCCAAAGTACCTATCTACCCTAAGATATTCTGCGGCGCTCATCACCTTAGGCGCTGTTCTTCATTACAAAACGTTAAGATGTTTGAACATAATTAAAAACGGAGTTAGCCGACGCGCCGCTGACCACAATCCGCCCTTGGCTGGGCTGATCCCAAAGTCAAGGTCAGCCTTCGGCCAGCCAGGCTCGGGCTCGATTCGCCGCTCTGCCGCTGGCAGCCCCGCGCCCCGCTCTACCCCCCAACAAAGCCACAGCTTCAGCGTTAACTCCTTCAACTCTCCCCAGTCTCGTCCAACAGCAGAAACGCCTTCCAGCCCCCAGCGGGTCAAACTTGCCATGAACATGGAGCATCTCCAGGAGCCCTGTACCTGTGTGTTTAAATAGTGTGAAATTAAGTGATGTGTTAGGGGTGGAGGTCCCCATACCCACTAGCCTACCTCTTCCGACAGTAAAATACACTCTCCGTAACTGCAGAGCTTTTGCCAGGAATAATTGACCACATGAGGCAAAAAGAAGGGGAGACTTTTGCCCCGCGAATGTTAAACAATACAGTTCTTCACACCGGAAAGAGGTACGGATAATACTCAGCAAAGCGTTGCAAATGTGGAATTCAAGTCTACGATCCGTAGGTATTGCTAGCTTAAGCCACCTTCTCCTTTGTTAAATTTGGGACAAACCCCTGTATTTCAGTAATGTGAACTAATGATAAAGATAACCCTTCCTGCAGTTTATTTATATGTATTTTTAAAATCTCACAAACAGCAGAAATTTTGACTTGTGGTATGATTCTGCAAACAACATGGGGCATAATGACCATGGAGGTTTTTTTAAGTGTAGATACAAACACACACACGCAACAGAAATGAAAAAACCCCCAGATTCATTACGTGTCTTAACTTTCCCCAGGAGAACGTTACCAGTTGTGTTCTCAGCGCCCTAACGTCCTATGAAAAATCTTACCCAGAAGCAATCCCTATTCATCTAAGCGGAACTACCCGGGATGTCCCTCTACTAAATATGACCAAAGGAATTCTGCTTCTACAGTTAGTTCCAACTATTTCTTCACTTTTCTCTGTATTTTATAATGGGAAGAAGAAATAAAGTGACATCCAGTTTTAATTAGATAAATCTATAGCTATTTATACACTTCTCATTTGCTAATTAGTAACTGGCATTTAAAAAATTACAGAAAGTAAAAACACAGCAATGTTTAAAGCAAGGAAGTAAAGAAGTAAACAAATACATAAATAGCCACGAACAGTTGCCTTCACGCTGGTGCTTGCAAAGGGTGGAAGAAAGAGGCTCAAAGGAAGAAAAAAATCTCCTCAAATAAAAGACAAAAGGAGCAAACTCCCAGCTTTCTAGCTCATGGCCCCCAGCCACGGCCACAGCTGGGCTGTGGCAGAAATTGCATGCCAGCTCAAAAGAGTTCAGATCCGTCGGATCTCCCCCAAAATAAGAGTATCTTTTTTTGTTGTTGTTTCATTCCCGCAGCTACAGCAAAGTGCAGATCTCCTTGTTCTACAGATTAAAGTTAAAAAATCTGTTCTCTCTTAAAAGATAAAACTTTCGACGATCAGTTTAGCTTAGAACTGCAGGTCTTCTACTTTTTTTGTTTTCAAAAAGCCCGCTATAAAAATGTTTCCCCTTTTCGACCTCCTCTGCTGATCAGAATTTGGCAATTGCCACATTGCTTCTGCCAGGAGGAGAAGCTGTTGACGCGGATATTCCTTGGACAACCCTCTATTCACCTATTCAGCATTGCACACGTCCTTCTCCTTAAGCAAAGCAGGGTATTTTCAAACAAAAGAAGTCAGAAATACATCTCTTAGTGCTTATTAGATCATCTGTCTCTAATTAAAAGTCTATGCAATCACCCCACGCTTCTGATACTGAATCGCCCCCTTACTTGTCTCAGCCACTTTGGCGTTGCATTTTCCAGTGAACTCTCTTTTAGGCAGGGAACTGTAATTCTGTCACAGCCCTCCCCATTATCAATTCTGATCCGACCGAGGTCGCCAGTCACAGAACACCATCAATATTAAGCAATAATCATGATAATAGCAATTCATATCAAGCATCTTCCATTTGCTTGGCCATCTCCGTTGTGTTATTAAATTAATAGATCTGCCAGCGCCAAAGAAAAATAGCATAAAGAGAGAAATCTTATTAAACTAGAGATAAAATTTTAAACAATTCTGGGAACTGCCAAGGCCAGCCTTTGGGCTCTTCTGTGCACCACTCAAATCCAGTTAGCAAACTATCAGGGTTATTTAGTTATTTGTTTTGATTTAATCAGTTTGTGAATTGTAAGTGTTTAATCAAATTAATCCCGACTGCTGCCAAGACAGAAGAAAAACAAGAACATGATAAAAAATGGACTGCAGAATACAATATTCTGGGTTATTGCAGCCTTTTACAGGAGCGGGAGGCTCTTTACAACATCAGCAGTTTAGTTGTGCCTCAACCACAAATGCCACAGGAGTTGTGTTGCAGAAGAAAGGCAAAGCTGTGTTGGGACGTAGTCTTTGAAGGTGGTTCCTCTGCTTGAAAAATCTTTTTATTCCTGAAGGTTTAGCAAGTTGAGTTCATTTCTCTATTTGTTGTTCCAGATTACCTAGATGTAAATATTTAAATTCTATTCAAGCTTTATCAAGATTTGCTGGCACCCACAGGATCCGTACGTTCCCATGTCCACGTTACCTGTAGGATACAGCCCCAAAGAGCCCCAACTGGTTGCACACCTCTCTCTGGTAAGATCTCCATTTCAAACATACCCCCTTAAAATACCTTTTTATACAGTTATTGTGTCACACATGGTACCAGTTTGAGAGAGTAGAAACTGGCACTTTGCACAGCAAGAGGGACGCTTTGGAAGGTCTCAGATCTGCCTCTGCGCAGAAGATGGGGTTCGGAGCGGAGGTAAAGGCAGACTCCAGCTGCCCATGGCCAACCTTGCCCCAGTCTACAGGCGATGGAGAACTCCTCGCACTACCACCAGTGTGGGTCTCCAGCACGGCCACTTGGTCACACAGAGGAGGACTGAGACCCATTTCTTCTGCCCGTCACGAAGCGGCAGCCCTACAGAATGCAGTTCAGCCGAACACTCAGACTAACATGTGAATCCGTCTTTTTTCCAGCACAGCGCTTATACCTGCAAATTAATATCTCATCAAGACTTCCAACATTTAGTGCTCTGTGACTCGGAGCCTCTCATGATAGTGGACAGGGATGTGATTACGCACGGCCCATCCTCTCTTACCCCATCGGTATGAACTCTCTCCATCTCTAAGTACCAATAACTCAATAACACAGCTTAGGGTAGGAGCATCCGCGTCCCAAGCAGCACTGTCCCCTGCAGCTTGTTTTCTATTCTTGTTCTACGTACTTTAAATGTAAACGATCACCGCAAAAGGTCACAAAACGTGATCAGCTGCTCCGTGACATTTTACCTTGAGAATAAGCACGAAAAGGTAAACACAAAGGGTTGGAACACGATGTGCCATGACACCAGTGCCCTTTGGGCACTACGTCTAAGAGGAATTGAAAAGTAACTGGAGCCGGGTGCATCAAAAAAATAAAAAAATTAGACTTATACATTTGATGTCATGAAAACAAGCAGTGGAGGAGAAAGATCAAACTGACAGGTACTTGGTGTTCCCAGCAAATCAGGGATAATATAAATGTTCCTTAAACTGCAGTTTATCCTCGTCAGTGAGCTTTGGGCTCCTACTCCTTGGTAGCTGTGCGAACGGAAATCTCCAAAGGTCCAAGGGGACATCCTGACATGATGCTACGGGTGGGTTTTTTGTGCCTTTCTATTATGCTCCGAAGCATGAGCTTTTCCATGCCCAAATGGGCTTATCATTGAAATCAGCCACAGAATAAAAGCTTACAGAGTTCCGGTAAATGTCAGGAATGAATAAAAAGAAAAGAAATAATCTAAAAAATTTGTAGAATATATTCAGAAACAGCACTCAACAAGTAGTAAGCATAATTAACACCTATTATGTACAACATTATATTATGAAATAATATCATCCACTTCATCAGTGATACGTTAGACTTTTTTAAGAAGGAAAGTACTGGATTTGAGAGAAAGAAATGCACCTTTCAGAAAACAAATATATTTGTTGGAATAAGCAAGATGACAACAGACCTACCTGCATGTGGCACATTTAACCTGCCAATAACATGTTTCTTTCCCACACCTTCTTCCCCCAGGAACAGCTCTGCTTCTCATTACTCCCTAAGATTGTTCCATTTAATCAAAGCGCAGTTACGTTTATTGCAGATGTTAATCTGCAATCAGGGAACAGTTTCTGCTTGTTCACCCAAGTTCCAGTGACACCACTGTTGCTGAAGCCTCTTTGGAAAAAATCATTGCTTCTCTCTAAGACCTTTTTTTGGGGGTGTTTCAGTTCTTATTTTAACATATATCCCAGGCAAGCGAAGGGAACCTTCTGCAAGGGGCGGACGGAGTCTGTTTGTATATGAAAAAGCTACGTGCAAAATCGGAATACCTACACAAATCCCCGTGATTGCTGGCCAGGAGGTGCTGAGCACATGGCGGACTTACCCTGGAGTTAACCACTTCCAAGGAGACGTTCTGAGGCATCGCACTGGGCACTGAAAGGGAAGAAAAGCAAAACGAAATGGGAAACATTGCCATTAGTGTCTAAGTCAGAATAGGTTACATCAAATATTTCTCTTGTTGGAAAGAAAAGAGTGCAGCTTTTACACCTAGTTTATAATCTGATCACAACCGCGCAGCTAATCCAGGTGGCACTTCAGAGGTCCCCTAGGGAGAGAAAAACCAAATGCATCTGTTCATTTCTTCCCATTTTTGATAGACCTATTAGTAAGCCCTTTAAAGAGCCAGTCAGCAGGCTCCCTGCAGTGAGACCAACTACTTGAATTCAGTTATTTGTTATAAACTTCGTCAGAAATAAACAAGAACATGCCACAATTTCTCTAGCTTTTTTTTTATTAAACTGCATTTCAGAACATATATATTATGTACAGGCAGGGCAGGCTACTCCTCTCTGTGGCACCTTTTTACAAGGATGCCTAAGGGAGAAAGAGAAAATAAACTTTGTCGTTAGATGTTATTTAAAAAACAGTGCTTTACATTAAGGTTCTGCTTGTCATACATATTATAATCCATACCTGGTTTTAGACAACAACTTTGTTATACCCATTCTGATAAATATACTTTAATTCTTAAATGGGACTAACAGCTATTCAACACACCGTCTTAGAAAGATGCCTCACGAGGTGCTAATAAGATGGTCTGGCACCCACAGCCTTAAATAAAACAAATGGTTCTGACTCAAGGGGTTCTTTCCATCTTAAAAGTTCCTTTAATCTCACGCTCCCCGGCTATAGCCATAGGAAAAACCGGGACGGTGCAGACTGATTTACCCCAAACACCCTGCCGGCTCCCTGCCTGGGAAGGATCGGGCTCCCAGCACCGAGACGCGGCGTGGACACCGGTGAAGGCTCAGCATCTGCACTGTTGGAGAGGCCGTTAGCAACTAACTATTTACTGACAAATTCCTGCCTGTTTTCCACTCCATATCTGTATATCTGTTTCCGATGCTATTCTGCAAAACCAGTTCAGACGGATATTCCTCCGGCTGATGGCAAATACTAATTCAACCACTGAGGAGCCAAGAGCTGTAAAAATAAGTTTGTAGTTGGTGATGCATCAACTGCCTGATGGGAATGTGAAGCTTTATTTTCCTTTCAGAGGAACAACGCCTGCCTGCTAACCTGGGCTAGTGAACGGTTGAAAAGCAGGGATGCAGTTTGTGCTTACAGGAAGGTGGCCCTGAATTTGGAAAGAAAGAGCTGAAAAAGGATCATGCTGAACGCTCAAGAATTGTTTGCAATGCGATGCTTAGGGAAAATGAGAGAAAATGATTTTTCGGTGTACAAGCGTTAATATATCAAGTCAAAGCAAAGTTGTTTAAACCATTTTTATATGATACTAACAAGAACGCTAGGGCAAAATCATTCTCATGGCAGTCGTCCACACATTTGAATTGGTTCAGCAAAGATCTACAAGAATGATCTGAGACCTGAAACATCTTAGAGACCGAATAAATTAATTTTATTTAAACAAATGTAGTGTGAAGAGGTGCTTGGGTTTTTATCTATTGTTATCTGAAAGGGGAAAGGACTTCTGGCTGTAGAGAGTCATTTACCAGGCAAAGAGCTATGAGCTGGAACCCATCTACAGCAGAAATCAGGCACGCCTTTCTTCTCAACTTCTTCAGTCTTCACTGAAAACTGCTGTCTAGGGCTGGGGGACATACATCACCAAGCAAAATGTATACCTAAGTATTTCTGCAAATCACTTATTCCGGTCAAAACTTTCACCAAAATGAACTGGTGAAATTCTACGTACTGTATAGAGGTGGACATAACGGGGGCTGTTGTCTATATTGTCTCTATGTATTGTCTCTATGTACTGTCCCTCTATATAGTCTATACTGTCCATATAAGCTCCCAGCCGTGGCAGATGGAGACGATCGGTGCAGACTGGCTCAACGTCAGCGCTCCGGAAGAGGCAGGCTGCATCCATAGCGAGGAGTCACCTCTGCCCTTAACATCTATGAATCTCCAATTAATGTAATAGGCACTAATAGGAGAAGAAACACCCCTGTGCAGTCACTCAGTGAAAGGATCGCAGCAAGTCATATAAATGCTACTTTTCCCCACATGGTTTTAAGCGGCGCTGGTCAGACAGCTCCTCCGCTGGACTCTGTCTAGTCACGTCTACGTTCAATAAAGAAATCCCCAAAGCGCAGCGCTTCGTAGCATCCTCAGTGCGTGCTGCTATTTAAGGATTTAAGTCAGTCACAGCTAAGTCATTTGTCAGTGCTAATAAGAAAATAGCGTTTTAAATGCAGGCTACAAAAGAGCAAAGGTAACAATAGCTAAACGGGAGGGTCCCACTGGCAGCAAAGTCCCACATTAATATCGTTGTCCTTCACGAAGGCTCTGTGGATCGTAAAAAGGAAAAAAAATTGCAGCTGAATCAAAATAATCTGAAAACTCAGATTGTTTGGAGGCAGAGGTGAGTGACAAGGAACACAGAAACTCTTTCTCAGTCTGGGGAACCCACGGCACAGAGATTCCCTGCTGGAAAAGGTCCAGGGTACGAAATACCCTGAGTCAGCTGGGAGTTCCTGCAGACGGCTGCTGAGCCGCTGGAGTGCTTTGCGAATCCTGCCACAGTTCAAGTTGAAGATAACGTGCTCAAGGAACATACGAAACTAACTTGACATCATGCATTTTAAGCACCCAGACCTACCTCTCCATCGGAGGAGGCGGTCCAGGCCGGGGGAGGCGAGCATCCTCGGCTGCGGGTCCCCAGCCCAGCCTCAGCTCTGCCCCGACCTGCCGGGGCTCCGCACGCAAAGTCCTTCCCTCTTTTTTTGTCCCTCTCTCCGGATCAGCAGCTTTGGAAACTAGTTGGTTGCTCTAGCGCAGGGACTATTCTTTATTTGTTTCCATACTGCCCATGACAACGCAAAGTTGATCTAAGGCATTGCTGCCGCAACAGTACCGGCAGCAGCAAAGACGACGTGGAATATCTCATCTCCCTCAATACGGAGGAGATGTCGCTGCTCACGCTCCCTTCATTTCGAAAAATATCAGACAGAAAACTGTCTCTGTGCAAGGAAAAAACAAAAGTGGGATATTTCTGGATGTTTCTGAATTAGCCAGATCTGGTGAACGCCGATATCTCCCAGAAAAGCCTGTTCTCACTGGAGAATATTTGCTTTTGTTTGTGAGAGGCAGAACTGCTCCCAGCCCCCGGTTTCTCAAACCTGAGTCCTCTCTTCTCTCCCCTCTCTCCTGGGCAGCGAAGGCTCGTTGCGACATTTAGCCATTGCCACCTTAAACCTTTCCTGCTCATTACTGACTCTACCACATATTACTCCCCCTACAAGACAAAATACTACTGTTTTTTTTCTTTCGTTACTATTTGTTTGTCTTTCTATTATTTTGATTATTTCTCTTTGGTGAACGCTTGTCGTATTTCCCAATTTTATTGCATGCACGAACATAATTGATGCAGTCCTTGTCTTTTCTTCTAGATCTTCAATCAAAAGGAGAAATAAATCCAGAGCTGACCCAGCATCGAACTCAATCGCTTCCACAGCAACACTGTGTGTCTTTATTCCTCGCTCGCTGCTCAGTCAAGGAGATGTTTTGCATTACCAAATCAGAGACCCTGATTTAATATCTCAGGTTGCATGAAAATCAGGGAGCTCCCCTGGCAAACCCAGCGCCTGCGAGATTACAATTACTTCCTCCAGTTTTATATCTTGATCAAATAAAGAAATTGGATGCACCTGGTAAAATTTGTTTTTTGTTTATTATTCACAGCTTAATTATGCCATTAGAAATGAGAGCAGAGCTCATTTTACCGAGCGTTAGATGAGCAATAAGCAATGAACAGACAGATGCATCCAGGGATAACGCAGCCCCTTTGTCTCAGCACGGGGTGACTCAGTGGTGGAAGAAGCCTCGACTGTACTGCAGAAGCCTTGCTGCCTGCCTTGGACCAGGTGTCTAAAGGTAGGTGAGATGAGCCTCGCTGCTGGAGACGTACTGATGGGAAGAAGGTTCATATGGCAAGGTACCAACATTTGTTGGGGTTTTTAGAATTTTTTTTTTTTTTCATAGAACCATAGAATGGTTTGGGTGGGAAGAGACCTTTAAAGGTCATCTAGATCAACCCCCCCTGCCACAGGCAGGGACACCTCCCACTATACCAGGTTGCTCCAAGCCCCGTCCAACCTGGCCTTGAACACCTCCAGGCATGGGGCAGCCACAGCTTCTCTGGGCAACCTGGGCCAGGGTCTCACCACCCTCACAGGCAACAATTTCTTCCTAACATCTAAGCTAAATCTCCCCTCTTTCAGGTTAAAACCATTCCCCCTCGTCCTATGGCTCCACTCCCTGATCCAGAGTCCCTCCCCAGCTTTCCTGGAGCCCCTTGAGGGACTGGAAGGGGCTCGAAGGTCTCCCCGGAGCCTTCTCTTCTCCAGGCTGAACACCCCCAACTCTCCCAGCCTGGCCTCACAGCAGAGGGGCTCCAGCCCTCCCATCATCTTGGTGGCCTCCTCTGGCCCCGCTCCAACAGGTCCATGTCCTTCTGCTGTTGGTGTCCCCAGCGCTGGAGGCAGCACTGCAGGGGGGTCTCCCCAGAGCGCAGCAGAGGGGCAGAATCCCCTCCCTGGCCCTGCTGCCCACGCTGCTGGGGATGCAGCCCAGGGTGCGGGGGGCTTTCTGGGCTGCCAGCGCACATTGCCGGCTCCTGTTGAGCTTCTCATCCACCAACACC
>VFFE01009207.1:39563-58524 GCA_008921705.1 Burhinus oedicnemus
TGTGTCTTCGGCTCAGGGGATGGACTTCATCTTTAAGGTCGGACCACATGATCCTTGAGGTCCCTTCCAACCTGGTGTTCTATGATTCTATGACTCTTAAAATTAAATTTCTGGGAAATAATTAGCACAAATATCTAACACGCGCAATAGATGCATTTGCCTTGCGGTAGTAGGAAATCGCAAACAGGCAAATCTGATCACCCAAGACCAGTTCAAGCTCAGGACTGCCATTAGTGGAGCCGTTAGAGAAACCCGCAGGCAAACACCAACGCGCCACCCGACACAACCGTAGTCATCTCGCAAACACACTAACTGTGAGCTTAAAGCTGCTTTCCAGCGAGGCACCGCTTAGTTGTGTGTGTTTCTGCCCCAGCTCTGTGGGTACCAGCTTGACGCTATTAAATTATAAATCGATTTGGTGCACCGCAGCAGGCTTTGGTTTCTTTTAGCAAGTAATTAGCCTTCAAAATCCCTCTGTTAGCTTCCGCTTAGAGCATTTGCACGTATTGTGCACGTGTACCTGTTTATGCTGTTTGTTTAAATTCCTTTATGCATTACTCAGTCTGTTTTAGCTGCCCGGAGGATCACAGACGATGGCTGATGTGGAGCGTTACGAGCAGTCCTTGACACGCTCTAATGAACGAGGAGCCCACGAAGGCTGGGCTGTAGGCTGGCATCCCCCTGTGGGGCAGTGGCCTGAGACTGCTCCTGCAAAGCCACAGAAACCTGGGAGCGTGGAGCCATGGGATGGATTTGGTCAGAAGAAATCACGCAGCTCTTCTGGGCAATCCGGGCTGATCTCGGAGCTGACCCTGCTTTGAGGAGGGGCTGGACCAGACACCTCCCATCATCCAACCTGTGTTCTTCTATCATCCACAAACCCCCATTTGCCCTTAAAAATTAGGCGTCAGCAGTATAAGCTCCAACATTAATATGTAGCCCCAGTTCTGCTCGTAAATAATATTCCTGCGTTTGCGCGGTGCCCAGCAGCTACAGAAACTGCAGGGCTGTAGCAAGCTCATCCTATAAACCAAGTAACGACAATAAAAGCGTTAAAATATCCCATCCTTGAAACTCTTATGTGGTTTGATTAGTTCTGAAGACACCGAGGTTCGCAATAGGTTCAGCCTTAAGTAGAGATCATCTGAAATGCGAAATTTAGATTGCCTTGACACCAGGATGGTGCTGGTGGGTGAAGGAGCACACAACCCCTCTTAAATGACGACACAAACCAATCCCTTACCATTGTTAAGGAAACCACGCTGGGTCAGCTGTCGTTACACAGACTCTAGCTGAAAGTGCTCCAGCTTCACCCTGAATGCAAATTATCACACGTCAACCACACCACGCTTGTGGATGTCAGCTGAAATCGCTTATTAAAACAAAAGAGCTAAAAAAGCTTAATAAACTCCTAGAACTACCAGCAGTACCAGAAAATCATCCCCTGCACGGCTCTGCTGGACTTAACCCCAGCAACAACTGATGTTTGGAGAGGAGACTATCTATAGTTTATCTGTGCCTTCATCTTGAACTCGAGCAAAATTGGAAGAAAAAAAAAATTAGAATTGTGGCAAAAATCTAAAGGTCAGGCAGAAGGTTATTTCTGAAAATCTCCAACACCAAATAGTACCTTTTTACTTTCAACAGGGAGTGTGCCGTGGCATAAAACAAACACAAGCTATTATACCACCGGCAGATAACAGAATTACAGCTCCTAAAACAGGCTTTCCGCAAAGTTCCACCCCGGTTACGAGGCAGTTTCCCACTAACAGCTCTCTTTCGGAACCCCCTACGCGTCCGGCGAGCAGCCCTGCCGAGGAGCGCCCGACCCTGCGCTCCTGGATGGGTCCCTCTCCCGCAGAACAGGGATGGCAGAGCTGGGCATCGGAGAATAGCGCCCGGGCACGGCATCGGCAAAACGCAGACAACCTTTGATCCCAATTTCAGGTTTAGATGCAGCATAGATAAGTTTACAATATTTTTATTTCCTTCGCCCGGCTTTCCTTTTCATTCTATTTCAGTATTTCTGACAGGCGCTCTAATGTGCTTAAGGTCTCGGTACTTTCAGCACACACAAAGCATTTAATAATCTCTCCTGATCCCTTCTGTCAAATAATAATCTCGTGAAAATTGGCATTAAGTTTGAAATCTTTTCCTAAATTCTTCTTTTTCTAAATAGCAGAGAGGCCTTAGAACTGCTTTACATTCCATTAAAACAAGACATTAAATCATGTTTCTTCTAAAGTCAGTCTTTTACAACTAACAGCATCCTTTCTCTAAGAAAAAAGGATAAAGGAAAGAGGGCAGGCAGAGGACTGATGCTTTATTTTATTTCACTTTTTTTTTTACCATGGGCTCCATATAATGCTTCAATATATTCCAAAACTCGCCGTTCCCCTAAGAATGCCCTTCGGCTCCCAGGAAAGATCGGTTCAGCGCCTCAGACTATTTCATGAACACAAGCTACAACAACGGCTTGCAAAGAGTTTGACGCTGCTCGCACAACTGCCAGTTATTTGGTGGAATCGCTCCTATTCAGTAGCAGTAAAGGCAATCAGGCCCAAAGCCAGAAACGGTCGAATGCTTTGCTTCCCCCCTGCCAAATGTTGATTTTAGAAATACGCACTAAACTGCCTTTCTGTTATTGCTGATGTTAGCTGGCAGCGGGGCTGATCTCGTATTACCGGGATGAACAGCGTTATCCGGGCTGTGCTGTAAGAATGTGCCTCACGCTGCCCCAAAGCCATCGCTCCCGGGGCGAAAAGATGATACTTACCATACGCACGCGATAGATACCTTGATTTTAGGTATATATTATTGCAGAAATAAGTACTTCTGTTCCCAACGTATTCACTGCAGAGCAGTGCTGTTGTGTTTCTACTCTGAGCTGGCCCCAGCAAAGGGGGCTGTCCTCTACGTAAATGGGATGTCTTGCTTTTAGCCTTCCAGCAGTTCTCAAATCTTACAGACTATGAGCTATTTTGGGAGCTAACCCCTGCCAGCAGTCCGTGTGAACCCAACGAGGTCATCTGCAGTTGGCAATAGAATCATAGAATCACCCAGGTTGGAAGGGACTTTTAGGGTCAGAGTCCAACCATCAACCCAACACTGCCAAACCCACCACTAACCCATGTCCCTCAGCACAACATCTGTCCAGCTTTTAAATACCTCCACCCCTTCCCTGGGCAGTCTGCTCCAATGCTTGACAACCCTTTCAGTGAAGAAATTTTTCCTAACATCCAATCTAAACCTCCCCTGGTGCAACTTGAGGCCATTTCCTCTTGTCCTATCGCCTGTTACTTGGGAGAAGAGACCGACCCCCACCTCTCTACAACCTCCTCTCAGGTAGTTGCAGAGAGCGAGAAGGTCTCCCCTCAGCCTCCTCTTCTCCAGGCTGAACAACCCCAGGTCCCTCAGCCGCTCCTCACAAGACTCGTGCTCCAGACCCCTCACCAGCTTCGCTGCCCTTCTCTGGACGCGCTCCAGCCCCTCAGTGTCTTTCTTGTCATGAGGGCCCAAAACTGAACACAGGATTCGAGGTGAGGCCTCACCAGTGCCGAGTACAGGGGGACAATCACTGCCCTGGCTCCGGCCACACTATTCCTGATACAATAGGTGAAGTGTCTCCAGAGAACGTCCGTAACACAACCCCTCCCTCCATCTTACAGTGCTGCCCATCTGTGTCCTGTCCCGGCTGCAGATGTGCCACAAATACGGGGCAAGCTGGGAGCCTCTGGCACGAGAGACAACACTGGGATTCATACCTCTGGGGAATGATGGCACAAGCTGAGTCAATGCAGCTTGACTTTGGGGTCAGCAGACCCAGAGGAGCTCAGCAGCAGGGCTTCACAGCTTGAGGTGGGCAACAGGTGCTGGAAAGACCTGCCCAATTGTAGGGTATGAAGGCTTTCAGACCTCTAGTAACCCTGCAAGTTTGAGTTATTGTAGGAGCAGAAAGGGCTGCCATCGCTGTAGGGCAGTGAAAGCATTTCCTTCTGAAGAGACTCTGGTATTGACCCCGCTTCATTTTCAGTTGCATAAAACCAGATGTCCACGTAGTCAACGGCTTCTCAAAACCTGCAGGAACACAGTTTCTACTCTCGTGAGCCTTCACTGTTCTTCCAGAGACTTCCTCTTTGCTATTGTTCAGTTAAACTTCTGATAATAATACTTAATAAGATACAAGAAAGATACAAGTGCCTAAAATAGGAACGTAGGCAACTACGTCAAAAATTGCTTGGCAACTGCCTAAACATGCTAAATCTCTCTCTCGATCCTGACATTTTTATAACTTTCTGAAGCTCTGCCTTCTGCACCCCCAGCCACCCTACCTCTGCCGGTGGGAATCCGGCTCATACCGAAGCCCCGCTGGAGAGCAGGGAGAGGAGCACCTGAACACCGTGGTGCAGCTCTGGCAGATAAAGAGTTCAGCGACCCCAAGACCATTGCCTTAAGCTCTTTCACAAGACCCTGACCTTCTTTAAGAGCTATTGATGGGCTCCAGCCTTGGGCTCTTAATGTGTATTGATGCAGAAATTTGCATGGCAGCCTTTGGACAAGAGAGTCCTAAACACCATCTCGAAGTTGAATGCCCAAATATGAGATGAAAGGATCACGGTCCTACTTCTTTTCTCTGTCCTTCTGGTCCCAGTGGTCTTGACTTTTGCTGCCTATAGTCCAAACCAACCTCCCACCTAATGGCCATGATGCTCCTACACTAAGCGCGCCACTCAAGGCACTCATGCTCTCAATCCTTTCAGGTAGAAGAGAGCATTAAACCTTTGCATTAAATCTTCCCAGGAGAGAGCATGTACCGCCGAGCATGTACCACCACCACCACGCTTTCATAAAGAAAACAAAACCACTTATCCCAACTCAATTTTTTTAAAGAAACATGCCTGTTAACTCCGAGTTAGGCTTCCTTGGTCTCCAGCTCTGTGTCAGGCTAGCCATCTCCATTCGTGAAAGCTGCTTTTTAAAAACATTTTTCCTAGTGATTCATTCTTCTCTATAATTAGATGCAATGATTAAAATGTTCTTGTTATTACATTTCACATTTTGTTTAAACAGCTGGTTCTCTGCTGATCTGCACTGAAAACATTTCAAACATAAAACATTTATGAAGCTACTTGCAGTTATTGATAATAGAGTGCATGCTTTGATTGCGCCTCTGATTTTTGCCCCCCCCTTCTTTCTCTGTAGTTAACAGCTTTAACGATATTTTCATTAAAATCTGGTTCCGTGCTGCACGGAAAGATGCAACTCCAGAGCGCCTGCAGGCAGTGTAATTATTAACACTGCGAAACCTGCCTCCCCGTGCCGGACACGCTCTGCAGACATGACAGTTGTTTGGCCGGAATGCCCCGGACACCTCCAGTGCTGTCCACAAGAGCTGGCGTTGGAGCCAGCTTTTGGAAGTAGCTGTCATTTATATTTTTGCAGAGTCTTCCGGTTTTCATTAGTTTTCCCGTTAACTCTTCACATGGTGCCCAGCTGCGCACCACAGATGCCCGAATCCAATATTCTTCGGTTCGCTAAGGAACATGGGACCAGGGGATGGTACCACCGAGTGATGTGATGGAGGTGGCTCAGCTCCGAACTCTGCAGCGAAGGGAAAGTGCCTCCTGGGAGCTGCCTGTACCGGAGGAGATTTGGGAACGCGTCCTCCTCCACCCTCCCGCTGGGGAGGGGAAGGGGCTCGGGGGGAGGATGGGGACCTGAGCATCGCCAGAGAGCCCGAACGTGCCAGCGGGGCACAACGCCACAATACAAATTCTAGAAAGTCTGGACAAGAGGCAGGTGGGAGTACGGTGCTATCTTCTTGCCAAATACGAACTTGGTCAGAGATGGGTAAAACAGTGGCAGCAGAAGCAGCTCAACACCTATACAGGCTCTTAATTAATAAAGAAACTTTAAAAAGTATCGTCAGTACCCAGCATTTCCACTCCCATACTTATTTTGCCTGACTTTCAAACATTTCAGCATATATCACAGTGCAGAGCTCTAGGAATCGAACAGCTGTAACCAAGCTGGTAGCCCTGCTACTAAGCTCAGAAAGAGGACAATATTTTAAATGGTTTCCTATTATTTTTGTTACAAGATGGGCTGTATCTGTGGCAGGAAAGCCACAAACTGCAGATGGAGGAAGAAGTAGCCTGTCGTAACAGTTTGCACTGGGGAGAAAATCTCTCTGTGAATCAAAATTCATTAAGATTTCACTAATGTCAATAAGCTATTTGAAAGCAAACACGGGGTGCAAACACGAACACCAAAATAATGTCATCAACGCAGAAATAGTCTGCAGCCAGTGAGATAAATTCATTTCGAAAGCAAGCTTTTGTTACAAAATCCGTCTGCTTCTGGGTGTTCAAACATGCCCTGCATTTGTTTGAGGTCTGAAAAATGGAAGGAAAACCTTTCCGAATGGAAGAGCATTTACGACGGCTGGAGGCCCCGCTATGCACTTACGTGAAATGATAGCATCCGCAGAACTAAAAAGCAACTCCTATTGACTTCAATAGGGACAGAAATTCAACCTTTTATTTTGAGAAACAGCGTGCAGAAAGATAGGTTACAGCAATCCTGGCTCTGGCTCAGACTTCCAGAGGGAGCTTGGATAAATAATTTAATGCTTTTATGCTTCAATTTCCTTCCCATAAAATGGCATAATAATATATCTCCTACCCATTCTTTATCTTACCTATTTATATTGCAAGATTTCTGGGGTAGGAAGAAAGGTCCAGATAAAACAAAGATGAATGCATGTCAAATGGAACTGAGACAGAATTTCAATTCCTCCATCCAAAGCTATTTTAGAAATGCTTGGCAGCAGCCCATTTTATAGGACATCTTCTCTTCGACCTTCTCCCTCTCATGGTGCTGTGCTCCTGCAGAGGACCAGAGCAGATACAGCTGAGCACCTTATACCCTGCTAACCCCTGGTGATGGCAGCACCCAGGTCCCTGATGGATAATCAAACATCTTTGTGACAAAGCGATGGGCTCAGATATCCCATGGAACACCTTATACCCTGCTAACCCCTGGTGATGGCAGCACCCGGGTCCCTGATGGATAATCAAACACCTTTGTGACAAAGCGATGGGCTTGGATATCCCATGGAGCACCTTATACCCTGCTAACCCCTGGTGATGGCAGCACCCGGGTCCCTGATGGATAATCAAACATCTTTGTGACAAAGCGATGGGCTCAGATATCCCATGGAACACCTTATACCCTGCTAACCCCTGGTGATGGCAGCACCCGGGTCCCTGACGGTTAATCAAACACCTTTGTGACACAGCGATGGGCTCGGATATCCCATGGAGACAACTGATATGGAAGGGGCCAAAGGACCTACCTAAATTGTTTAAATGATTTGGCCCTTCCCAGGAATAGTAGGCTGGAGCACACCCCTTGCTCAGGTGCAGAGGTTCAAGAGTCTGTCTTCAGTCTCAGGTCTAGTTCCTCTGTTAAATTTGTAGAAATCATAGCGCAAATGGCCTCGATCATAGTTTAGGTCTCTAGACGCAGCTGTCCTACAAATAAAACCTGTCTCCCTATTGAGATAGCTTTGTTTCTGATGAAAAGGTTCGAGAAGAGCTTTGTACCACCATTCAGTAAAATGTGGTGGCACTGGATCAGCTGGAGGCACCGAGCAGGTCTCTTCCTGGTGCCCACATCAGGCTCCGTGAAGTTTATTTCATTTCCAGCTCATTACCACTGCCCCAGTCGCCATTGTTTTTGGAAAGCTGTAGGGAGGCAAACGCGTCCCAGTGGTCTGCAGCTCAGCAGAGCGTTTTGGATGACTCTCAGCAAAGTGACGTGCCAGTGCTCTTGTCCAGGGGAAGACCAGACGGAGCCAAAGCTAACTGCCTGATGGGGCTGGGGACACACCACCCTGCGTCTCCCCAGCAGCGAGTGGAAAGGACGGCCACGCTGCCCGAGGGCTGCGGCATCAAAACGCTCCCTTGAGGGACGTAAGGATGAAGGAAATAGACCCTACTGCAAAAGAGCTTCCAACTGCAACATACTTCATACTGGCAAGGTGGCATCTTCATCACCGTCAGCGGGCTCTCGGTGCTTACCCACACCCCCGAGCTGCCATCGTCTCTGCAGGCGGGGTAAGGGGTGCCAGGGGTTGTCCGTCTGTCCTGCACCCCTCCTAGGTGAGCGGGATCCAGGCAGGGCCACCGTGCCTCTGCGCTACTGTTCGCATCAGGGACCTATAAATATGGAGATTTCATGCAAATGATGCAACGCCTTGATTTGCATAGTTGATTAAGATACGCTCATCTGTTCTGCATTTTTATTTTTTCAGATAAAAGTGGCTTTAATTTTCGGCTCCTTCTCGGCAAGTCAGTCAAAGCAAAGTATTTTACTTGGCATGACGGTGCCTTTGCAGCTCAGCAAACCTGGAGGAGAATTACAACATACCTCCAACCAGTGAAGCTTATTATTTATGAAAAGCGATGATTAGGGGACAAGCACTGAATTCTTCACATCAACCACCTCCATATAAAGTACTGAAAAGGAGGGAGCGTGCGGCGTAGACAAACCTCAGAAATGGAAAATCCCTCTTCTCATTTAGAGCATTTGGAATATTTTCACTGAAACAGATTCTTTCCAGTAAACATGGTCTTCACAGACATCAAAACATTTGGAAAAAACAGTGACAGTTTTTGCTTAGCAAGAAAAATGAAGCATAGTAATTCCATAATGCTCAAACATCCAGTAATGATGTTTTCAAACTAAAATATTGCTTTTCTAAATCATTTTTAAATTACTTGCACTGATTTTGGTGTAAGCTTTTCACAATTTTTACATACTGCACAACAGAATGAAATATATTATTTCATTAAAGCAAAAAAAAAAAAGGGGAAGCAATCAAGAATTGGTTTTGCTTGCCCTTTAAAACACAAGAGACTCCAGCATCCAAAAATGTGCTGTGAACCCAAAACCTCTGGTCCTTGCCGTGCTCTTGCTATCCTCAACCTGATACTTCAATCCCCCTGGTATCTGCTGGGAAGGCTACACAGCCAGGCACGTACAGTCCAGCAGGTTCCTCCAGTGTCTTGATGATAACTTTTTGACCCAGGTGGTGGAGGAGCCGATAAGGAGAGGTGTGCTACTGGACCTAGGACTGACCAACAAAGAGGGACTGGTGGAGGACGTTAACCTTGGGGGCAGGCTCAGCTGTAGTGATCACGAGAAGATCGAGTTCTGTCACCACGTGCTCGCCTGGTCACTTTTTTTGCTGCTTAAACAGGAGATGAGACTCAATCTAAGCTCCAAGACAGATGCGCAGAATATTTTTCTCTCCTCTTTGCAACTTTTTTCCAAAGTCTCTAGGAAGCAGTACAAGATAAATTTTCGTTCTCCTCTTATTCGATCCCTCCTTGTATCTCCACATGGCAAAAGGCCTTTATGGAAGTCCTAACCAGCCTTCCCGTGACGCACAGGGAACCACATATTCAGCAGGTAAGTGCAGACAGAGTCACTGCATCCGGCTTAAGGTACTGCATTTTGTTCCACAAGAGAAACTAGAAATTCAATGGGAAATAGAAAGAAAAAAGAAAAAAAAGGCCACGGCGCTAAAGCTAGCCAGCGTCTAAAGAATAAAACAGCATGAGGTGATCTTTAATCTCAATTATCAATGCCACCAGCCTCTATTAACCAGCCCTGACTCCAGTTTAAACGTATCTACAAAGCAAAAGCTGGGCTGAGCGTCCCCGCGGCACCTACGGACCCAGCCCCGACGCCGCAGAGGAGGACAGGGAGTGCGGGAGCTGGGAATGGGCAGATGGCTTGCCATGGGAAGGCAAGCGGTTGACAGGACAAGAGGAAAACGGCCTCAAGTTGCATCAGGGGAGGTTTAGATTGGATATTAGGAAAAAATTCTTCACCAAAAGGGTTGTCAAGCATTGGAACAGGCTGCCCAGGGCAGTGGTGGAATCGCCATCCCTGGAGGTATTTAAAAGCCGGGCAGACGTGGTGCTGAGGGACATGGTTTAGTGGTTGGACTCGATGATCTTAAAGGCCCCTTCCAACCCAGGTGATTCTGTGATTCTATTCTATAATTCTAGGAAAATAGCTCAGATTGCCCACAAAATAAAATACATTTCTACTTTATTTGAAATTAACCCTGGTGTGAAAACAAAAACACATGAAACAAAACACAAAATTCATACCACTGATGTGTCCAGGGGATCTGAATTCATATTTTCCATTGCACAAGAGAGCACTATGGATAGCAGGGCCAGGGCAGACGCATTACCTGCACCCGTGCTGGGGACACCACCGGTGCCCCAATGACTAGGCTAGAGCAAGACCTCATCCTGCTCCTGCAGCAACCGCCTGCAACGTGAAGCACCTTCCAAGAGCTGATGCTGAAGCAACTCTTCTCTCTCAAGAAAAAGACAAAAAAAAATTTACAAAATGGATGGGAAGCCAGAAGCAGGACTCAAAGACGGACCAAAAACCAGACACCACCATCTTTTCCTTTGGGTCTGCCCAACTTTTCTAAAAGAAGATACGTTTCATTAAAATTTAAAGCACTTGAAAACCTTCCCCCCCTCCCCCGCCAATGCTCCACATAAATTACTCGTAAAATTAAAGAACCATGCAAGAATGGCATAAAGTTACCCCAGGGTGTATTTTACTGAGCCATTATGGAAGAATACACACAAACGAGGAGGATATTAATGACTCCACAGAACACATTTTTCAGTACTGCTTCACCCTTTCACCAAACGACAAGAACAATTCACTACCGAGGCAGTACACCGCAGATGCCGACGTTTCTGCCTGCCCCAGCTCGTTCAGATAATGAGAAATGTATGAAATATATATAAACATATAAATACCCCTGCACCTTGCAAAACGGACACTGCCCAAAACCAACGCGGCCATGCTGGGGATGTGTTTGTACACACAAAATTTGGCAGGGTGAGAATGCAGACTCAGACTGAGACTTCTTTTTTTCTTTAAAATAACATATGTAATGTTGTTGCAAGCTGATGGATGGAGAGCAGGAATGCCATGTCCTCAGTCCATCACTGTGACAGCCGATGCAGGACGGGCTGCAGCAGAGAAGGCTCCTGATGGAGCCCACGGCTCCCTCGTTAAATGGGACTAGCCGCAGGTCTGTTAAAAATTATTAATTTTTGTTACATCCGTACCTGACGGAAAGGGAAATCCCTGCCACAAAGGATATTGTGTAAGCAGCACGGACAGACCTGTACCTGGCTGTGAGGAAGGAGAAAGGAAAAGTCGTATCTCAATGAATAGCCCAGGTTGGAAGGGACCTGGAAAGCTCATCCTTTGTCAACATTGCTTATTTATATTCTGGGGATGGAGAAACCAAGAGGCTTCAATGATCCACCCAAAGCCACAAAGCCTTAGCTCCAGCCCTCCCAACTTCTCAAACACAAGCTCAGCTTTTCCTCCACCCAGATCCATGGCCATTTTGTGCTGGAGAAAGGGGATCTCATCTCTGTGTTCCCAAAATCCTGATCAAGCCCACCCTGGCGGGAGGTTTCACAGATATCATCCCAGGGCTCTCATTTCAGCAAGACCCTGACCACCATGAGATCGTTTAGCATCATTTACAGCGACAACGTTATCATCCTTGTGACTGAAACCGGTACCCAAAACAGCCGAGTAGGGCGCAAAGGCAGCACCAGTGCCCTCCGAAATCAGCCCTGCTTGGGGACCCTGGCCAGCCCAGAGAGGTGACGATGGGGCGCTGTCGCTGCATTGGTGTCTAAAACGGACGGGTCTGATACAAGCCTTCAGAAAAATTCAATTACTCCAACACATGTTTATTCTGCAAACTTAATTTGCGCAGATCAACATATATGGAACTGCCTACTTCTTGATAAAATTGTCATCTATGTGGGCTTTAAAGACATCCCTGTCTTCCCTTGCTTTTTCATGTGAAATTTCATTGCATTAATTTTAATGGCCTTTTAATTTTCTATGCGGTTTTGACATTTGTATAAGAAATGTATGTTAAAAGAGACTGCAGCAGAAATTTTGTCTATGTCTTTTTAACATTTCCTGTGCAGTAACTTCAAAGAATATTGTCTCCGCTGAAAAACTTGCAGGAAAAAAAACCCCCAACCCACACCAAAACCAAAGACTGGAATAGCTTCTGTGCAATTGCTTTAATACAGTACTGATGGTAGTTCTTGCTGCTATTTGTCTTAGCGAAAAAATTCAGGTGCAACCAGTCAGTGACAAAATGATAAAAGAAATAATATAAATGCTCCCCCACCATAATCACAAAAAAATGAAATTCTGAAATGAGAAAGGGACTGATTCCTGAGGTTAGATGCACCAGCCTCTAATGGAAATTGAAAGTAATTACAGAAGTATCTAGGCAGGTGTGGATCTCGGTGACCAAAGTCACCCAAGTCTCCTAGGCAAGTCGGAGACCTTCCAGCTGCTGCAAAATGCCCCACTGGCTATGTAAATCCACTCCAAACCTCTATATTTGTTTCCGAATTCCCATTTTCGGGACACTGGGGTGGGGAGCACAGCTCCTCCTGGCTGCTCCCCACCTTGGGGGCAACCACAGGGGGTCAGAGATCTGCTCCTCGCAGTATAGCACAGGAGGGGGGAGACATATGGGTACACAGCTGGGCTTCTCTTCAGTAGGTATAGTAATAATTCCCTGCCTCAGAAGGACACAGTAATTAATTATTCCTCACAAAGCCCTGAAAGATGCTCGGGTAGAAGTTGAGATGTCAGCGCACGCTCAATTGATTTCACTGGAAGGGAGATGATAAGAGGCAACTTTATGAGGCTGGAGCGATGCCGTCAAGTTTTTTTGGGGCACACCAACTCGCCTTCTTATTCATCTTCTCCTTTAACAACTAACACGCGCATCACGGAGACACAGATTTATTAGGACATCGGTTTTAATTCAAAAGGGCTGCGAAAAGAAGTGAGCCGGTCCCACAGCAGGGAACAGCTTTCCAAGCTCGGACGGACAATTTCAATCCTCCTTGCAAGAAGAGATGCGTTTCTTTATTCTCTACTACCAAGCTGCTTTAACAGCATCTCGAGGAGTCAAAATAATAACTCACAAAGTCTCCACATGTGGTATGAAAAGATTAGACATGGCTTAAGCAGGCAGGGATTTAAATCTGGACTGATAATACTGTAGTGAAATTATATACCATAAAGGCAGAGAAAAAGGGGTTGTACTTTACTAAAAAAAGAGAAGGATGGGGGTGTGTGTTAATCTGGGGACAAAAACCTTCACATAAATCCAGCCCATACATTCAGGATGATTATTTCAAAAAGCTGGAACTTGTTCTGCTGATCTTTTAAACTGATTACTGAGCAAATGTATGCACTTTTGGAAACAGGCACTGACAGACATGAATTTCAGATGTCCTTTTTCATCAGCTTTTTCTTCTTTAACAATGCCAGATTGCATAATACTTCTGATATTTTCAAATAATGTGGAAATTCAATTTATGTGCAGCCATGTAATTTATTGTACAATAGTTACAGCATGTTCTAAAAGACAGCCACATAGAAGCTGACTGCCTCCCAGGACCAGAGAGACGCGTTTCAAAATGATAAGATAATTTGGTCAACAGTAAAAAGTGAAAAGAAAAATGGAAAGCAATATTTTCTCCACGCTCAAACCTGACACTTTAGAGAAATCTTCAAGTTATTAAAATAGGAAAGATATTCCCAAAGTCTACGCTGCGCGTGAAACGGAGCCGGTAACGCTGGGCGGTGGCAGCTTCAGACGGGAACAGCAGGGGGTAGCGGCGCCTGCTTTTCACTGGGGGTTTGTGAGGGGGAAGGCATTTTCCAGATTGAAATGTTACTTTACTTCTCCAAATATATATATATAAAACACAAATATATACAGAAACACGTATACGCGCGTTTGTGCGTGTGTGTCTATAGAGAGGTAAATTACAAAGAGATGAACGATGCTGATGGTAAGCTACTGAACACCTTATTTTCAAAATGCTCCGATTCATAAACTGACTTTCAAGAATTATTTCCCCAAAAAGGGCTGGGATACAGCCCTGCTCGTGTTTGCACACGGCAGCTGAGTAACTGCTAATAAGTTGCAGTAAGCGGCAGAGCAACCTCGGAGCAGGAATTGAAGATGTACCTAAAACGCGAGGCCATCCCGAAAAACAGAGCGCTACACGTCTCGGCTGATATTTCACGAGCATCGCTACTCTTGGGGGTTTGGGAAGCCGTGACAGGGAGTAAAATTCACGTCTTGTGATAAACAAAGCTATAGACACAAAACCGCAGTGTAATGAAGGTTGAAAGGTCCCTTCTCCCCTTCTCCACGACATCCCTTGCCTGGTCAGGGGACGTCGCACACGCTCTCGCTGGCCCTAACTGACACCTTTCCTGGGGCTCAGCTTAGCTGTAAAAGGAACTGAACACTTCAAAAACCACCTAAAGCCACCTCAGGAGGCTCGCCTTATCACCGGATTTGCTTCCAAGCTCCTCTTCTCCTCCACCCCCCCGTGAAGAGCCATTCCCACCTCCCCTACCTGCTCCCAGCAACAAGTCACCTGCGGCAACGAACCAAGAAAACACGTTTCAGGGTTTCCCAGCACAGCTGTTATTTTCACACAACGAGGGGGTTTTCAGACAAATACTGCCTTTCAGTTAAATTTCTGCACGTGGCAATGTGCGACGACGTAAAACAGTTTCTGTGCTTCTGGTAAGCGTCAGATGTCCCACCTTCTTACAGCGGGGGAGCGTATTCCGGCAGGGGCTTCCTGATGAGCATAAAAGCAGCTCAGCATCCCCCCGTCACCCCTGGGGCTCACCAAAGCGGTCCAGCGCCCGTCGGCAGGAGACACAGCCCCCATCTCCATGCTAAGAACTAGATACCGGTCCCATTTCTAAGGCCGATTCTTCTGAAGAATTAATTTTCCCACAGAAGGGGTCAAATAATGTTTCAATCCTCTCTCTGCAACGGCCCCTCTTGGACCTTCCGAGCGAGAAAAACTGCAATAGGACAAACTCAACCAGGAAAAATTCCTCTTCTTTCTGGACACCAGACGCATGCAAACACTTACAATAAAACGAGACATACAGAAAGAGAAAAGTGTCTACTGAAAGGTTCCACCTCCTCCAAAGATTTATAAAACACACCGCTAAACATTAACTAGTAGAAAAGATTTGGTTTTAAACACCGACAAGCCAAAACATTTACTCCAGGGGAAAGCTTTTGTGTCTTTCGGGAAGTTTATCATGTTTCCTAGCAAAAAACCAACACCTTATGTACCATAACACAGCTTTTTGGTATCAGGCTGTCACATAACGGAAGATGGGATGGGAGATTGTCAAATTCCCGACACAAACCAGCAACGTGCTGCTGGCGAGCCGCTAGATGCTCTGCCAGAAATAGTACAAACTGAGGGAAGGTTTTATTTACCGTATGTAAGGACTGGGCCGTATTTTCTAAGAGGAGCTATATGAAAACCTTAAACCAACGCCCGCAGAGCTGCAGGTTCATGGCTACAGCTCTTGCTGCCGCCGCCGCCGCGCCAAGACCCCGATCCTGCGGGCACTCACGCTCCGGCTGCGTGGCGACCTTGACGGGCTGCGAGCTCTCTCCTGGGCCCCACTCGTTGTATGCCACCACTCGGAAGGTGTAGGTCTCCTCCGGCTTCAGGTTGCCCACGGTAAGTTGAAGCATCCCAGACTGAGACGTGTTGACGGCCCGTTCCCTAAAAAAAAAGAAATAATAATAATAAAAAAAAAAATTTAAATGCATTTGGATCTTAAAGCATTACTTATGTATGCGGTTGGCAGCCTGCGTGGTAAGATTGCTTATCAAACTTCAGTTTGAAGCTTGTTCATCTATAGGGTGTGGGGTTTTTTTGATTTTTTACTTTTAAAAGCCCAATTCAAGTAATGGGGCCCACTGGGAACGCTGCAAGCGCTACAAAAAATAGATTTTGTATTTTAACACTTCATAAGGTAAACAGTATATTGGTTCCCTGTTTTTCTTAATACAACAAAAAAGGAAAACTGATGGGAAGAAGTGGCTATTCAATAACGGAACGCATCCCTGATACGGGAAGCGAGAGGCACATTGGACTGTAAACATCCAGCTAACGAAAACGGGGTTTGGATTGCTCCGCAAATGGAGCCCTTGGCAGGGCTCCTGCTACCGCTGTGCCTGCCAAACCACCACCACCGCCCTCCTCGAGCCTTTCCTGCGCTCCTGCAGCTGCTCCACAGGCAAAGGGACAACACAGAGTCTTTTCTAGGCTGCGGCCGCCACTCACCATGTCATAGCTCTAAAACGAAAACCCATTCGTGGAGTTTGCACTATGCTCCCCCTCGGCAAAGCGAGCACCCGGGCAGTTCAGGGGCCGCCTTCTCCTAACGCAGAAAGATGGTGGGACACCACCCCACGTAGGAGAACTTGGCCATCAGCTGCTGGGAAACTGGTGCAGCACACAGTGACAGCGAGCCTGCCCGGGGCCCAGCACCAAACCAGTTTCAATAGACGCCGCAGCTCGGTCTTGCCTGCATCAGCCAGGTTTTCTATTTCTGCCCGACCTGGGCAGCGCTTTGCTATCACTGAGCCACGGCAAAAAACGCCATCAATACTCCTCCACCAGCTGCTCCCAGTGGCGAGTCCTGGTGGTCTCCAGAGTGAAGGTACAGCCCAGACATTGGGAGGTGGCAGCCCCTGGCCAGGGAGACGCGCAGGACACCATCCTCCCATCAGGGCAAGAGCCATGGAGTTTTTCCTGGCACCATAAACACCCAGAGCCAGAGGGGTATCTGAGCTACAGGGGTGACGGAAAACGATCGGTGAGGAAAACGCAGACCTAGAGTCATTAACACGCGATTATCTGGGGAAAAACACAATCCCTAAACATTAAAGCAGGACGTAAATTGGATGAAATCACCGTCATTTCATGGACAATCTGCAAACAGAAGTAGGTAAAATTGCTTTTGTAACTGATTTATTATGGGCGGCGTGCCTCGCTCCTCTCCTTTACTAGAAACCCTCCGAAAAGCTAACAACAACAATCATGTAGATTTCATGCTGCAGAAAAAAATCATTTAAGACCGAATCAACTAATTGTCAAACTTTTTGTAGCTCCGCTGTGGTTCTCGGGGCTGCGACAGGCATAGTACCAATTCAGAGAATGGAGATTATTGTTCCTTTGGGGAATGTTTCCCCAAAATGAAATTTCTCAGACCAAAGAACGGTCCTGCCCTCTGAGTACCAGGCTCCACCATCGCTCAAGGCCTCCAAGGATTGACTGAACAAAGCTTGGGTGAACGTTCCCTGGGGAAAACAGTTGGACTGTCCCTTAGCAGAGACAACGGGAGTTTAACGTCTCTGTTGTTAAGCCGCTATCCACCATACTTGAGAAGTCATGGCAGACCGGTGAAGTTCCTGCTGACTGAAAAAGGGGAAACATAAGCCCCATTTTTGAAACGGAAAAAAGTAAGACCCGGGGAACGACAGGCCGGTCAGTCTCACCTCTGTCCCCGGCCAGATCACGGAGCAGATCCTCCTGGAAACTATGCAAAAGGCACACAGAAAATACAGAGGTGATGGGTGACAGCCTTCACTAAGGACAAATCGTGTCTGACAAATTTGGTGGCCTTCTATGACGGGGTTACAGCATTGGTGGATAAGGGAGGAACAACTGACATCATCTACCTGGACTTGTGCAAAACATTTGACACTGTCCCACATGACATCCTTGTCTCTAAATTGCAGAGATGGATTGATGGATGGATCACTTGATGGATAAGAAATTGGCTGGATGGCTGCACTCAAAGAGCTGCGGTCAACAGCTCAATGTCCAAGTGGAGACCAGTGATGAGTGGTGTTCCTCAGGGGTTGGTATTGGGACCGGTGCCGTTTAACATCTTTGTTAGCGACACAGACAGTGGGACTGAACGCACCCTCAGCAAGTTTGCCGATGACACCAAGCTGTGTGGGGCTGTCAACACACTGGAGGAGAGGGATGCCATCCAGAGGGACCTGGACAGGCTTGAGAGGTGGGCACGTGCCAACCTCATGATGTTCAACATGGCCAAGTGCAGGGTCCTGCACGTGGGCTGGGACAATCCCAAGCACAAATACAGGCTAAGAGAGTTGGGGGTGTTCAGCCTGGAGAAGAGAAGGCTCCAGGGAGACCTTCGAGCCCCTTCCAGTCCCTAAAGGGGCTCCAGGAAAGCTGGGGAAGGACTCTGGATCAGGGAGTGGAGCCAGAGGACAAGGGGGAATGGTTTTAACCTGAAAGAGGGGAGATTTAGATGAGATGTTAGGAAGGAATTCTTGCCTGTGAGGGTGGTGAGACCCTGGCCCAGGTTGCCCAGAGAAGCTGTGGCTGCCCCATCCCTGGAGGTGTTCAAGGCCAGGTTGGACGGGGCTTGGAGCAACCTGGTCTGGTGGGAGGTGTCCCTGCCCATGGCAGGGGGGTTGGAACTAGATGGTCTTTGAGGTCCCTTCCAACCCAAACCATTCTGTGATTCCAGCAGAAAGGTTTTCTGTTGTACTTGTTAATGCAAACGCAGAGCTGTGGACGGCTGTTGCTCCCCGACGAGGACACTGGCAGGCAGAGCCTTTGCTCCCTCTGTGTCAGCTGAGCTGTGCTTGACCAACTCAGCTATTTTTATTCTCTTGCCTCTTATCTCTGGTTTCTATTTTCAAGCTGTAGAAGCAGGAACCCAGTTACACTGGAATCCGCTCCAATGGATTTGTAACCAACTGACGGACTCCGAAAGCAGCGGTACGGCAGGGGGGTCAGACGGCCAGTAACAACTCAACTGAACAGCTACGATAGTCTCATAAACCCTTTAAGATGCAGGAACCCACAGCAGTAACAGAGAAAACAAAATATGCCCAGTGACTTCCTACCTGCAGGACGATGGGACTGGCAGCAACCGTATCTCATTGGACATGTCTTTTTTTTTTTTTTTT
>VFFE01009207.1:59443-71753 GCA_008921705.1 Burhinus oedicnemus
TTTTGAAACGGAAAAAAGTAAGACCCGGGGAACGACAGGCCGGTCAGTCTCACCTCTGTCCCCGGCCAGATCACGGAGCAGATCCTCCTGGAAACTATGCAAAAGGCACACAGAAAATACAGAGGTGATGGGTGACAGCCTTCACTAAGGACAAATCGTGTCTGACAAATTTGGTGGCCTTCTATGACGGGGTTACAGCATTGGTGGATAAGGGAGGAACAACTGACATCATCTACCTGGACTTGTGCAAAACATTTGACACTGTCTCACGTGACATCCTTGTCTCTAAATTGCAGAGATGGATTGATGGATGGATCACTTGATGGATAAGAAATTGGCTGGATGGCTGCACTCAAAGAGCTGCGGTCAACAGCTCAATGTCCAAGTGGAGACCAGTGATGAGTGGTGTTCCTCAGGGGTTGGTATTGGGACCGGTGCCGTTTAACATCTTTGTCAGCGACACGGACAGTGGGACTGAACGCACCCTCAGCAAGTTTGCCAATGACACCAAGCTGTGTGGGGCTGTCAACACACTGGAGGAAAGGGATGCCATCCAGAGGGACCTGGACAGGCTTGAGAGGTGGGCACGTGCCAACCTCATGATGTTCAACATGGCCAAGTGCAGGGTCCTGCACATGGGCTGGGACAATCCCAAGCACAAACACAGGCTAAGAGAGTTGGGGGCGTTCAGCCTGGAGAAGAGAAGGCTCTGGGGAGACCTTAGAGCCCCTTCCAGTCCCTAAAGGGGCTCCAGGAAAGCTGGGGAGGGACTCTGGATCAGGGAGTGGAGCCATAGGACGAGGGGGAATGGTTTTAAACTGAAAGAGGGGAGATTTATATGAGATGTTAGGAAGGAATTCTTGACTGTGAGGGTGGTGAGACCCTGGCCCAGGTTGCCCAGAGAAGCTGTGGCTGCCCCATCCCTGGAGGTGTTCAAGGCCAGGTTGGACGGGGCTTGGAACAACCTGGTCTAATGGGAGGTGTCCTTGTCCATGGCCAGGGGGGTGAAACTAGATGATGTTTAACGTCCCTTCCAGCTCTAACCATTCTGTGATTCCAGCAGAAAGGTTTTCTGTTGTACTTGTTAATGCAAACGCAGAGCTGTGGACGGCTGTTGCTCCCCGACGAGGACACTGGCAGGCAGAGCCTTTACTCCCTCTAACTGTGTCAGCTGAGCTGTGCGTGACCAACTCAGCTATTTTTATTCTCTTGCCTCTTATCTCTGGTTTCTATTTTCAAGCTGTAGAAGCAGGAACCCAGTTACACTGGAATCCGCTCCAATGGATTTGTAACCAACTGACGGACTCTGAAAGCAGCGGTACGGCAGGGGGGTCAGACGGCCAGTAACAACTCAACTGAACAGCTACGATAGTCTCATAAACCCTTTAAGATGCAGGAACCCACAGCAGTAACAGTGAAAACAAAATATGCCCAGTGACTTCCCACCTGCAGGACGATGGGACTGGCAGCAACCGTATCTCATTGGACATGTCTTTTTTTTTTTTTTTTTTTTAACAGCAAAGAAGCAACAAGACTACCCTTCAATCCCAAAACAGCAGTAAAGAAACAAGAGAAGAAAAAGGAGATGATGTGATAAAAGAAAACTCCAGTAAGACCTCTTTTAATACTTCTCTGGCAGTGGCACCTGTGGTCATACACATATGCAAGTCCGGAAAGGTTTGTAGCATTCTTTCAGTAACTCTTTTCCCATTATCTAGTTAAGAAAGAAAAAAAAACCTGTACACTTATCTGGTGCCCTCGGCACTCACATTGCTGTTGTGCGACTTCCCGAACTGAACCAAACCTGCATTTTAGGCTAAAGGGGCTGAACCAGCACAACGCTCTCATCTTGCGTAGTTTGGAATGCAGGTGTGAAGTGCTATGATGAGGAGTGAAATTCTGACACAGCCCATTTCGTATCCGATGCTGAGGTTGCAGAGCAAGGGAAAAAATCCAGCCCCGTCACCGAGGCACGAGGAGACGCAGGACTGCTGTTCCTCTTCTCAGATCTGCATTTGCCGCATCACATCCCAGCCTCAGCCACTTGGAAACATCCAAGCAAGTGCTTTGATTAGACTCTAACGCACTCATCTTCAAATGCAATCTCAGCAGCTTCAGTGTTCGTCTTCCATTGGATTTCAGTGGTGATAATGAAGTCCATCTCCCAGGACACTTCTCTGTCCAAACCAGGAGCTGTATAACCACCCAAGCACATCAGTGCTCTCAAGCTGATGAACCCAACGAGCTCATCACCTGTGGTGATGGGCCAGTCCATTCCTAGATAAATGCAAGTCCAGGTAAAACTCTGTTGCTCCCGCTGGAAATAGCATCCAGGTTGGCAATGGCTGGAGGTCTCTGCAGCACGCTCCATCTCGCAGTATTCACACATCATTTCCAAGGCTAATTAACTCAAGTCCAAGCCTGAGCTCTGGCAATTCGCTGGTTTCCAGTTTGGGAGCAGCGTTGAACAGGAGAAGCTCTGGGCTGTCCCCAGCCCACCCTGAAAATCACAGAGGGAAGTTCTGCCGTTCTTGGCCAGCCAAGCGCGTTCCCTCCATGCACCTCAGGAAAGCACTGAGCAAATTAAACCTTTGTATGTTTTACTTCCTATAGCGTGAGTTTCCTAGCTATCACATCTAGGGTACCTTCCAAATGCAACATCAGAAGCCCATAGGGCCGTGCAAGACCTTGTAAATTAAAAAATAAAAAAAGAAATGGACTGTATTAAAAAAAGTTCCAGATTTTCCTAAGTAAAGACTGAATAATAATCAAGCAAACACCCCAGGCCTGAGACCAAGAGGAATAAAGCAAAAGAAAGGGCTGAGGTTTCCCTCTGGGCAGGCTGAGATGCCAGAACAGCCAGCAGCCCACCCAGCCCCATCTCACAACCTGGCAGCAGCCAGACAACAGACATTTGGAGGAATCAGTGAACCAGGCTAGAAATATCTGGTTAATTCTCCTGGTACAGGACAGAAATATCTGGTTATTCTCCTGGCACAGAGCTCCTGCTCACAGGTTTCTGGAATTTTGGCACCCAGGTGATTGCGGACACCCAAAGCCGTCCATCGCCTTCAAACTGTCAAATCTCCTCTGACTCCACTGTTTCTCATTTCTGTGATATCCCCTGGCAATGTAATTGTGAGTCGTGAGAAAAAATTATCCCTTTTGTTTAAACAAGCTGCCTGCCAATGTCCCGTTGGGCAGAGATATCTTCTGTGACACCATAAACCCTCCAGCTAGCAAAGAGAAAAAACTCCTTATGAATATAACAATCCTGCGCTTGTCTTTGTGAAACAGACACCTGAAACACATCAGATGGATGTTGTAAAACATGTGGCTGTCTCCCTCCCTTGAGCTCCAGTGACCTGCCCCGCTGACACACACTCCTGTTGAAGTTAGGTGAGATGAGTGTCACCAACGTCCAAAAGTCCATCGTGTGCTCCTGCTTACCAGCGAGGGGTTAATGCGCTACAGCAATGCAGGAATAATCTAAAAAGCACCAAACATCCTTGAATTGGGCACCTTTACGTTTGGGGTTTTCTTTTTCAAACCCACCTCGGCCATAAATTACAGTCTAAAAATAAAAGACCTTGACGAAAGTCATCCACTTTCTTGTAAAACGGAGGCTTCGACATGTAATTTCCAGTGACTGAAGATCATGTTACATTACGGTATCAGCACGTTAAAAAAGATAATTACAGTTCCCATATATCTCTTAGGTGTGTAACAAATGCTTTTATAATGTTTCAAACACCTAATTAGTTACTTCGAGTAAGACAAGGCATGTTAATGCTCCTTGCTGTGAAATGAGTACTATTAATTTTAAAACGGACGGGACTTTTACTACCTTGAGTTCTTTTTTTGTCTCCCATTATCATTCTCCCACAAAATAACAACGTCCTTGATTATAATAAGCAAACCTCAAAACGAACGTAAATGGATCATCTGGGAATGACATTTTAGAACTTCAGCTGAATTCTGAAGGTAGACTTTAATCAAATATATAAGTTTTTGTATTCAATTAAGTGGTCCCTTGATTCATTTCTTCGGTCTGCAACATGCAGGAAGCCAAACTGGGAGATCTATTAGCTTGTTGTGACTATCTCTGCGTTTATTAATTTGTTACTGAAAACAAGTTCTAGTGAACATTCAACTAAAAATAAAACCAATCCCAATCTTGCAAGAGAGTCCTTTGTCAAAGGGTTTTACATTTAGCTGTAATATTGCTGATTTCCAGGGTAATTTTCTTCTTTAAAAAAAAAAAATCAAAAAAAAAATCAGAGCATTTCATTTATTGGGAAAAATGTTTGCTCACAGTCAGTTAAAAAAGGATAGCTACAAATCAGGACTCACTACTTAAGCCAACTCGATGTCTCAAAGGTTGCAATCAAAAACTGAACTGTATTTTGGGGGTTTGTGTCTCATCTACAATGCTAAACAGAAATATATTACCATATAAATATTTCTCATTGTTTATAAATAGTGAATTTTGTATTGTAAATTCAATTTTAAATTTTAAATACAGCAATCTAAATTCTCACTGGGAAGGCAGAATTCATATAAAACTACGCACAGGTAATTAAATATGCCTTGATATTACTTCTGAGGAGTCATTTTTTGGTTTAGAGAGAGATCAAGAGCAAATCAGTAAAAATAAACGTCTCTTTTTTTGTGGTGACTAATACGCTACCGCATAAATATCAAATGCCTTTGTGAATCAATGCTTGCTCATTGAGAAGCAAACCAGCAAAGACGGACGAGAAGAGGGAACAAACAGTGAGGCAAATCGGAACATCAAAATCAGATCAAAATTAGAACCTGCCTGTGGACTGAAGTATCGAATCTGGCCCATTTTGCAAACGCTCAGGACAAAAAATTGCTGCTCTAAATCAGTTTGGAATTAAAATGTGGGCGACATCCAGACACAAACGCCGTTGGTTCGGAAGGCGTTTAAAGATGGAGATGGACCCAATGCTTCCCACCTGAAGACCACCCTCTAGCTAAAAAAAAAAATAAAAATAAAAATAAAAATTAAAGTTTCGACAGCATGTGGATGTGAGAGATGCTGGAGATGCAGCAGCACCTCCGCCCTCGCAGCACCCAAGGAAGGCCCTGTTCCCAAGAGCTCACCATCTGGGCAGCGTCCCGGCAGTCAAACGGGAAACAAATCAAAAAGGCAGTTATTTACCCATTATGTTGGTAAACGCTGTGTTTTTAATCTTTCAGATGACCTTATTATCTGTGTATAAAATAGGGGTTTTTCTTCAATGAGCTTATAACACCAAATGAAACCTAAACGAGCTCCTTTCTCTTCTGGAACACTTCTCCTGTGAGGCAGGATGGATTTTTACGGTCTTTGTGCGTGTGTACGTGTCTATACCTTGAAGAGTGGTATCCATTGAAATGCATGCATTACATTCTACTATTATATTCCACTATATTTTAACAGAAAATAAGGACAATCAAATGTACACTAAGAGTTACGTCTCTACTATACATGAAATCCTCTATTTCTGCTCATTTTTTCATCAACAGTCTGCTATTATTACCCGCAAATGTTCTAGAATATCTCACTTTTAAATCCAAACTTTTATCTCAACCAGAAACTTCCCTGAGTGCAGGCGTATTGGCTGGCTGTTTATTTATTTCCTAATAGATTTAGGGTTTGTTTTATCCTTTTCTGAGAAACTTGCCTTTTACCTTTAAGTGCTCTTTCCAATCACCCTTATCAGCAAGCAAAGCCATTTGATGCCAGGCGGGATGCCAAGCCGAGCATGAAGATTAAAGAGCATCCCATCAGAAGGGCTCCGGTGATTACGCTGCGGCAAGAAGTGCAATCACTTCCAAAAGGGGTTTCTTTGAAAGGGCTGAGCTGAAAAACCCTCGTGACAGAGTTCAAAACACGGGAGGCTATTTCGCCGGACGGTCCCCGAAATGGCCGTGCGTCCTCTGTGTCCTGTTGGCCTCGGTGATGCTGCCAGCTGCCAGGCAAATCCTCCCCACTCTGGAACCCGGGAAGATCGCCTTACTCCAGACGTACAGTAATTTCTCTGACAATTCCTCTGCATCCCCGAGGTTAATGTCAAATCCAGTATTTATTTTTCTAAACAGAAAACCAGCTCTTTTGTAAAAATAACGGGTAAACAATAAACAACTCCAAAATTCCAGGGAAGCTTTTGCCTTTTAGGAAAACTACATTAATTCTATCTCACGGTTGCTCTGAAAGTTTGCAAGACTACAGGTGCTTCTGCAAAAGTTTTAAACTGCAGGTGGTATTTTGAGTCTCTTGCTGGAGGGACTAGAGTGGAATTTTTTATTTTATTTTATCTATTTATTTGTTTAGTTATTTTAACACAGAGCCCACAGTCCTCTGCAGGAGACTCTTTAAGAAGGCGTGCATCTAGTTGGGAATGGGACTAAGGCATCCTTCTGGTACCCAGGACTTTGAGCAGCAGGCATGGAAATTCTGGAAGAAAAATTATTTTTGAAGTGTAAGGGAATCCAGGGTGAGCTCTTTTTACATCTTTTTTAATCTCAGAAACACCACTATTTAAAGGCCTCATATAAGAATATTAGTATTCTGTGCTCAGTGCTAAGCTGAAAGGCTGAGTTAGAACACGACTCAATCCAGTTGTGTGTGACAGCTCTGATGTTTTTAAGACAGTTAAAATAAATGCGATGTGACGACAACAGCGCCCTCCGGCATTGCCACGTCATGGGCACTTCATGCCCATCAGCAAATCTCAAAGCACTTTATAAACGTAAGGAGATGAGAACCCCCATGCACAGCACAGAACCCTCTTCCATTATTCCTGGCGGCGATGGCTGCAGACAAACGTTAGGACCCAGATGGGCAAAAATATCCAATTCAGCCATGTGAACCCCAGTTTGGTACCCGAACTGGGAGCAACAAGGGAGCCGCTGAGCATCCTCACTTCCCACTGAATTCATCCATCGCTCTTTTCACATCGGTTACTTTGCCAGGGCTAATTAATATCTTCCCCGAGTGCCTTACAACCCTCGATACATCCCCCTCTGACGCTCCAGCGAGGTGGTGTTCTCATTTGGTACACACTAGTCACAACCGGACATGATCTGGTGCAGGATGGAGATCTGAATGCTGGACCTCTGTCCCCTCTGTCTCACTCCGCTCCCGTCTCTCCCTCTCTGCTCCCAGTCGGGCTCGGAGAGGGTTGTGGAAGGTGAGATGCCCGTGTCTGAGCTGTGAACCAAACCCAACAAGCCTGGCTCCTTCCCCGTGTTTTCGCCACAAAACCTCCCCCTGCCGCCGTGCTGTTTATCCCACAAGTGACACCCTGCTGCAGAAGACGCTTGCCTCCAGCACCGGCCTCAGAAATGCCAACTTGAATTTAAGAGCTTCCTTTTACAGAGGGAAGAGCGAGTTTCACACTCGCATCCCAAGTGCTTTGGGTGTTGCGTCCTTTCAGGCTGCTCAGCTGGACCAGATGGATACACGTCTCTGTTCAGGAGCATCTGCCTCTTGCAGCTGCTATCAAGGTCTACAAGCATTGAAACAAATTAAAAAACCTTGTATATAGAATCATTTAGGTTGGAAAAGACCTTTAAGATCATCAAGTCCAACCATTAACCTAGCACTGCCAAAACCACCACTAAACCATGTCCCTCACCACCACGTCTACACATCTTTTAAATCCCTCCAGGGATGGCGACTCCACCACTTCCCTGGGTAGCCTGTTCCAATGCTTGACAACCCTTTTGGTGAAGAAGCGGCTATATGGTTATAAAAGAAAGCTGGACATTGTTGGAGATTAAGATAAGAAGCTTGCAAATGTCCAGGCAGGGTCAGGAAATTTTGCCTGCAAGACCGAGCCCTTTCGGATGAAGGATAAGCCCACGCTGCAGGAGAGGGGAGTTCACTTTGATAACTGTGGGGTCCCACCTTCTTTAGGTCTCATGAATCTAATACATGTCTGCTCATTTTTCAATTAGACAGAGATTCCTCGTCAAGTCCCCTCGGAAGCTGAGCTGCCATCAGCACACACACAAGTACGAGTCACCAGCCAGTAGCTGAAGTGTATCGTAAGTGTAGTGAAATATAGGCCAGGAGACTTCAAGCGAGTTCTTCATCATGATGTACAGGAAGAGAAAAACACACGATTTTTCTCAGGCATAAAAATCATTTATGAACTTAAGAAAATAAAACAAAACCCAAGTAAATATGCGGTACCTTCTGGAGTGTGAAATGGGCATATACAATGAGGAATCATGCAAACACCAATCAATCCACAGTGCCGTTATCACAAAAGAGCTATCTGCTGCGCAGCTCTAATCCACGTGGCCAGAACAGCCCAGGCTGGTCCAATGTATTTGCAATCATGTAAAATCTTCACAACCCACTCGCTGGCTGTTTTTAGTCTTACACCATTTGCACTGCTCTAAAATCAGTCCTTCTCTCTGGTTGACTAGGGCTCAAGGAATTCACCTCTGTTGGCGATGCAAAGAACACTTGAGCCTGTGTCTTCAGAGGAAGATAAAGGGTAAAATATGGAGCTAAAAATACTATATTTCATGTTAGACGGCTGAGTAACAGCTGGAGGAGGTAAGATCCACAGACATGACTGTCAACGCAAACGGTCCTTCATACCAAGACAATGAGCACTGTTATATAAATGTTGATACGATGTCTACAAAAATACACGGCCACAAAAGGCATTTCTAGCTTCACACTTACCATGGGGAGAACACCACAAGGTTGAGAACCATTTGCAAAATGCTTGTAAAGACCTCAGGCCCTCTTAGGACTATCCCCCCAGGTAGAGGAGACCCGTGGTCTGTTGACACCTACCTGTTGACGCCATCCCTGGAGAAGAAGACCGTGTATGTCTGGACATTGCCTCTGGCTTCTGCGGGTGGGCGCCAGCTGAGACGGACAAATCGGCTGGAGACCAAAACAGGGACCACATCTCGGGGGGCAGAGGGGAGGACACTGGAACTTGGGACAGCTGGAGGGGAAGGAGAGGAGTCAGTCAGAGAGGCTGGTGGCACAGGGGTGTTGGGGTGGGCAGGAGGTGCCGTGGTGGCCACAGCTGAGGTGTTACGGAACAAAGGGTCAAGGTGGCATGGAGTAAGCGTGAATAAAATGACAGGGGATGAAAGAGAGAGAAAAAAAACTAACAGTAAAATCACACCTTAACGTACACCATCTTGAACCACCCTCTAAAGTGAACAGCAACACACAAAACTTGAGTAGGCTACTTCCTTGGGATACTTGGAAATTATTTCTTGTAGGAGTGATCCGAGTGATATGTTCTTTTGTCCACTCCTGTTTCACTGGTTTTGTCTCTTGTGCCCCAAGCAGCAGAAGTATTTAACCTCATAAACAAGCAATAATTGACCGCTCAAAGCCTGAAGCCTATGAACCAACTGGTCTGGGAAGAGCAGAAACTAAGTAGGATGCTTCAGCACATGACTTATTAGATAATTGCATCAAAGTGGGATACAATGAAAAGGAAAAGACAGTGAGACTTAATATTAACACCGTTCCCCACGGAAAAGTGTTTGGTCTACGTGCAAGATCCAGAAATGGCTAAACTGCAGTTTCAAGCAGTAAAGATCATTTTAGAACAGCACCTCTATATAGTTTAAGGGTTTAGTTGTTGCCCACCAAGTCCATGTGAAAGTTGGTCCATCAACAGAAATGAAAAGAAATATTTATTTTTTAACAAGCTTTAAGTGATCAGTTGCCTCCTGATTTAGCACAAGCACCTTATCGAGCATCCACAAATACCTAACCTTCTCCGAGGGCAAACATGATGTAAAAGCTCCGATTTCAAGGGTCACACCAGCCCCAAAAAGTAGGTTTTCACCATTGGTATTGAACCAAAAAGGAATTTATTTTTTTCATTATTGCTAATCTTTTTTGGTCAGTCCCTATGCACATACTGTGAACTATATTAGGAGCATTAATTTACTATGAGGTCATTAACAGCGTTACATTATCTAAACAGCTTATGAAGAATAGCATTATGTAAAAAGCATGACGTTCACTGAATACTAGCTTAACACTTTCTTATATTATCCCTAAATTATTATTAAACCCCATTAATATTGCTATTTTTAATAACAAGTATTATTACCTCTTAGTTATTGTGATCAATCTGAAACCAGAGGGAATTAAGGAATTTCCCAGTGGCATTTCCAGAGTAATGATGTGTTGAAAGAAAATACTAAGCCCTAGTCTCAGCTCTTTTGGTTACAAAGTTGTGATCCATTATTTGCACTGAGGCTGTATTTAGCGTCCTTAGTCACGGGCCACTGATCTAAATAATGTGCAAACACAAGGCTAAAGCATAATTCTGTGTACATTCATATTACAACGACGCGACTATTTTGCTTCTCGGTCAGAGCGAGCAGATTTGGGCTTTTGCTCTTTTCTATATGTTGACTCATGTATTATAAGCGTAAGTGCATTGTCTTCTTCTAACAACGGCTGTGGTAGGTAAACATCTCTACAGAAGTACCAAGGGCATGACTGCAAAAAAACACACAGATAAACCTACAGGGCTTTTCCAGTTGAGTTCTGGTACTTAGATCAAACTCAGCAATTAAGAAAAATCCTCATTATTAACTATTTTGGCACCTGAGGGTCTGTAGAGACTCCCAGTTCCCCCACAAAACACCCTGGTCCGTGGCTTCTCCACTGAATATCCATCCTCCTGGTGGAGCACGGCAATATGGCACCTCTCTCCCATCAAAACCCATTTAGTATTCAGAAACTTACGCTATGATCAAGTCCAGACATGCACATTTAGGTGACTATGCCTATGTGACTACATATATACGGGTGTCTAAGCTCCTCCCACAGAGAATGAGGACATCTACCTAACACACACGATGGAGCCCAAAGAGCTACTCAAACTACCAAACAGTGGTATCGACCTTTAAACATGCTGAATAAGTAACTAAAACCCGGAGGTGAACCCATACCCTTCGTGACCTCACGCCTGTGGACGTGGTGGCAGCTGACCTGCGAGGTGTTGACTTATGAAAATAATAGCGAAAAACTGAGGTGAAAAGCAGCAAGATTGGGTGTGAAGCTCTAGTCCACTAAGCATGGGTTTTATTCTGGCTTCCAGTAAACTCTGTAGAGCTATCGCTGACAAAAGCAATTTCACTTTCATTGTTGCTGGCAGTGAATAGCAAACATATACAGCACAATAGTACAATATAGAGAGACATAGAACCTGAAATTATCTCAGCAAGTAATGCCTGAAATCCTTCAATCTTTCATATGACTACACAAGATCAATCCACCACTGGTTAAACCATCTTCATCAGAGTCTGACAGGCTCTGATTTTAGCCTGATGTGGTTTATATTAACTCCTTGCAAAGTGCATCTTCCGCTGCTCTCGTGGCAGTGTGAATAATCACCTACCTCTGTACAAAGCCAGCGTAAAACTGGACTGTTTGATTCGTTTTCCACATGTGTACTTGACTATACAATCAACAGAGAAGGTCTGAACACAGGCCTGGTAGGAACCGATCCTCACCTTTCCACTTAGGAAGCCAAACGGAGCACCTCAAATTCAGAACCAAACCCCCAATTATTTTCGATCCAGGATTCAGCTGTGAGTTTTGTGACCTTATCATTATTTTGCCAGTAGGACCCATCCTTGTACTCCCTAAAGCAACCTTTTTTTTCAAAAATGTAGAAATATGCTTGATGGAGGTGTTCAGGACCCCCCTGTTTACAGCCTTTACTTGTAAAATACAGACCAGTTATAAAACACGCGCGAGGCCAACTGTTTACGGGGTTTTAAAACAACTAAAGGCAAAACATCACGCATGATATCCCAGCTCACCACCTTCCCACACACAGCAGTCGTGGGCTGTTTGTAATTAAAAACAATAAGAATATGAGACCCAGCTCAAAGAGACAGGCTTTTTTAAATATTTTTCAGAGGCTGGTTTGGTTATTGGTGGGGTTTTTTTGTTTGTTTTCACATGTACATACATGTCTGCAGGAAGGCAGGCAGGAGAACCTATTAGCCGCATCTGTCTACCCTTTAAATGGTGCGTCTAGAGACCAGGAAAAGCTTATGCGTGATACACAAGAAGAGATTCTGGATGAATGAAAAAAAAACAAAAAAACCCTTGTAATTATATCCCGTCAGGGATTTGGTATCACGAAGATACAACATTGTTATTGCTAAGCAGAGGCGGCAATAGATGGCATGGGTTTATTCATGAACCTCGCCCGGTAAAAGACACGGGTGCAAATCCTCTAAATCCAAGTCATAAAACATCTCATGTTCTTACCTGAGTGCT
>VFFE01009207.1:71773-109088 GCA_008921705.1 Burhinus oedicnemus
TTTCAAAAAAAATTTTTTATATATTGTTTTTTTTTTTTTTTTTTTTTTTTTTTTTTTTTTACATATTTACAAATTTGATGGAGAACAGAAGTTTAAGGAAAGCAGTTATAAGTTTAAGATGAAAAATAAGTTGAGAAGTTACTGTGCATACAGAAAATGTTGCTCTTGGATGCCAGCAATGTGGATGTAAAAGCTGTCCTGGGGATTTGCATTGAGGACCAAGTCCTGAACTGATAAAGATGAGTTTGACTTTTCTGCTTTAAAGCAACTAAAATTTGCATGGTTTTAGTTACTCGTGTTTAACTCACGTAGAACCTTTAAGCCCGTTATACGCATACCATCTTGCCACATGCACAAATTAAAAACTACACTCATTTTTCAGGGGAATAAATTAATATAGAAAGAGACTGGGCTATATACAGGGACTGCCTATATCTCACAGAGAGTGGTTAATGTTCGTGACATCATCCATTTAGTATTTTTTTTCTAAATTATAACCTTACCTGAGCAAAGACTATTCAAGCAATTGCCACTGTTTCAGACTTAAAGTCTGTTAAAATAAGAACATCTACTATAGGCTATCTGTAATTTTAAAATACTGTCAATTAGAGCTTGCTGATAAGATTTGAAATTCAATACTTTTTCAGCAAAAAATGAGAAAACTATCACACTTACAATCTTCAACCGCCTGCTGCAAATCACACTTTCCTAAATATCCCACATACCCTCATGCCAAAATGACATTTCAAGACATCAAATGAAAATTTTCAGCCAAGACACTACCTTAAAATATTTTTTATCTCTTTTAATATTTCAATTCCTTGATTTGATTGGTTTTTTTTAATATAGAGATGAGTTTTTCTCTATTTCAGTTTTCAAAGACTTGAAAATTTCACCGAATTTATTTAAACATAAAAGGAACATTCAGGCTTTAAGTTAAGCATTTCATTTCAGTAAAAACAAGATGTTTTACTCGATGATATAAACCTTGTGGATTAATTCAAGTCTCTTCCTTGCTCCCCCTCACAATATTTTCCTTGGGCTTAGCACTTTAAATCGGTTATCGTATAGCATGAATTTCAAGTATGACACAACGACATGATTCTCATCTCCAAATCCTCGCTGTTAAAAGGAAAAGCAATTTACATGGAATTTTAATTCCAGAAATAACATCAAATATGTGTTTATTGTCTGGTGTTGCTCAGTACAGCCCTAGCCTGGTCAATCCAGTCTTTTGTTATACTCCTGAATCCAGAGAATTTAGTTAGTTCTTAATTTTTTTTTTTTTTTTCCCAGAACCTTTTTGACCCATCTTACATCTTCCATAGAGCAAACTGTGCTCAAATCCACCCTCCGAACGCCAGCAGAGATCACGGTGGCACAGCTCGTGTGTATCTACATTTGATGTGTTCACAGGCGTCAGGTTTTACCAACGACACGGCGCACACGCCAGGGTGTCAGGGTACGTCAGCATATGTTTAGAGATTTTCAGCCCATATGCAGTGATACTAATTTACCAAATAAAAGATCTGTCCTCGTTGCCATACATACTTCCTCCCTTCTGGCTTCTTGCACAGTAATTCATTATTACTTGGTGCCATAATGATGCTCTTAGAAACAAGTCATGCGGTACTAATTTTTATTATGCCTCTTTTATGACATTACGAACCTTGCTATAAATCACTGAAGTTCATGTGCATCAACGCCCGACGTTACTGTACGAGGAATTCACTCCTGACTCAGCACCTCGCAGGATTAGGCCAACAGCACTTTCAAAGCAGCACGTACGTATCCAAAACACAAAATCTCAGAGAGACTGGGAAGATTTGAGCGTGAGCAGCACCTCCCTATCAAGAGGAGTGTGGAGGAGGAGATGCACCAGCTTGCTTTTCGTGGAGGTGTCCCTGTTTACTAGTTTGAGATCACACCGTTTAGCAGGAAACTAGCCTCTTCCTCCCTCTATCACAACTCAGCAATTAAGCTGCGATCCTTCCGTCCATCTCTCTTGCCTGCATTTGAGAAAATGAGGCTGGAAAAAAAAGAGAAGCACCAGTGTGTGCTTAACTTCTGATGTGGTGGTTATTGCACAGGGTGGAACTATCAAAATCATAGAATCATAGAACCATAGAGTGTTTTGGGTTGGAAGGGACCTTAAAGACCATCTAGTTCCAACCCCCTGCCATGGGCAGGGACACCTCCCACTAGACCAGGTTGCTCCAAGCCCCGTCCAACCTGGCCTTGAACACCTCCAGGGATGGGGCAGCCACAGCTTCTCTGGACAACCTGGGTCAGGGTCTCACCACCCTCACAGGCAACAATTTCTTCCTAAGATCTCATCTAAATCCTCCCCTCTTCCAGTTTAAAACCGTTCCCCTCATCCTATGGCTCCACTCCCTGATCCAGAGTCCCTCCCCAGCTTTCCTGGAGCCCCTTGAGGGACTGGAAGGGGCTCGAAGGTCTCCCCGGAACCTTCTCTTCTCCAGGCTGAACACCCCCAACTCTCCCAGCCTGTCCTCACAGCAGAGGGCCTCCAGCCCTCCCATCATCTCCGTGGCCTCCTCTGGCCCTGCTCCAACAGGTCCATGTCCTTCTCCTGTTGGTGTCCCCAGAGCTGGATACAACCCACTATTTTATTTTAAAAAGTCACCTATAAATGATGCAAACTACTTTCACATCATTTCTTTAACTGGAGTAAATCTGCCATATTTCTGTTTTCATAGCTGAGCTTGTTTTGGACACGGCTTGGCCAGCAGTTCTCCAAGGGGAGACTCAGACAGGCTGGTACGTGCACGCACTTCTCTCTTCCCGTCCACGAGAGAGAGAGACAGGCCTGTACGCACATCTGTCTGCACGTTATATTCCATCCCTTTCCTTTTACAGCTGAGAAAATTGCTATTCACGTTTGCACGGGAAAAAAAAAAAAAAAATCAATGGCAAATATAGCCTTAATGGCTGCTTACGTTCGTGCAGTGAAGAGATGTTATTAATTAACTGACAACTACGCTGTAAAAAAAAATAATTAAAAAAACCAACGGGCAAACCCACCACTGATGAGCTCTCGTGTTCAGAGACGCGCTACTGCTCTCCCCCCGTGGTGCTGCGAAGGCAGCGCTGGCGTCACCGCGCAGGTGACATCTGTCATCATCAATTAGTCACCAAGACAAATGGGGGGGGCGAGGGGCAACGGGCTGTTGATTGCAAGAAATTCAATCACCCGCAAACGCTCCCGGAGGAAATGCTGGTCAGTTAATCTCGTCAGCCGTCTCCGACCCACCGAACAATAGCTGCCGCCCACGGAAAAAGCAGAAATAAACTAAAGATTTTTAAAGCAGCCAAGGGATTTGGAAGGCATTTCATGGTCAAATACCAACAGTGTTAAACGGCAACCATAAACGTTGTCATCATCTGTGGCGTTCACAATGCAGCAGGAGAGGGTGAGCACGGTCATATTTTTGCAAGTGAAACTCAGCGGTGTTTCCAGTAACGACAGGGAGAGCGGCTGGAAGGTCAAATATTTCCCACTGTTGGTGATCAGCTCCTCGTCCTCTTCTTCCTCCCTGCGACCATCAGCTCTCCTGCAACAGCCTGCTCTGCATGGCTTATTTTTTTTTTTTTCCCCCAGCAAAAGTTAAACTTTAAAACTGAGCCCTCAGAAGTTTCAAACTATTCATTAATGTAACAAAACTAAATAATGGTTTTTGCTGAGGAAAAAACAAAACAGAGGGAAATTTTTGAAAGCCTGACAAACTGAGATGTTCTCACTCTGAGAAACAGCCATTTCTTTTAAGGAACACTATACGATGTCTCAGCTTGTTCTCAATGAAACTTCTTGACTTTTGATTTTGAAATATCTTCTCATTTTTAATATTGGGATTATATTTGAGTCAAAACTGCACCCCCTTGTCTTTGTTCCGTAGAGCACTCCAGAACAGTGTAAGCTTGGAGCACCTAGCCAGGGGACCACAACTTGCTGCCACATTTGAGATGTTGGGTGGGCTTTTTGGGGAGGCGGAATATGTACTTAAAACATTTCGCCCACACTTAGAGATGTCAGTCAAGACCCATCTCTAAATCTCTCTTTCACCTCAAGTTCTATTCACAGCAGCCATAGAAGTCCAACATCTAGCACCAACGAGACCTCCAAAGGTCTTCAGTCAACTGCTATTTAAATGCGTAAGAAAGTAAAATCTCTGAATTACACCGAACACATACTCACTGCTGCTACTCGACTCCCATAAGGTTTTGCTGATGGACGCACACGAGCCTCCGAGCCTTGACACGGTCAACTCACGTGAAGCTTAAGCTCACGCATGCCTTGGCAGCTCTTCCAGGGATGGAGCCTCCTCACCAAACCTGGCCTAGGCTGACAGCAGGATTTAAAAATTTGCTGCTGCCTTTAATATTTGCGACAAAAAACTTTGCTTTTGGAAAAAGCAGGACAAAGCAGGTCCCTCTGTCTGTGTCAATACGGTATTTTACAGCTGATTTAAAAATAATAATAACAATTTCAAGCTAAGAATTCCAAGTAAAGCAACAAAATGCTTTGACATCACTCTTTCCATAACAGCATTTCCCCTAATGTGGCTAAATGCGGTATTTACTCGGTATTTTAGTTCTTGTGGTTTCTATCCTTAGGCACCTAATTTTTCTCAAATACTATACAACAAATTAGTCCTTTTCTGTAGCTCAGGTCTCCACCAGGCACGTTAGTCCTTTTTTTATTAAAAAAAAAATAACAATTTAGTTCTCAATGTTACTCAAAGTTTTGGCAGAAGGTGGCATATGTCACCTGGTTTGTTCAGCAGATTATTTATCAAAAATCACTGACACGAGTGTGAATTTCCAAGGCAGCCACGCATGGCTAACGGTGATGCTTTTGAGGCAAATCTTTCTGCACCTTTCCTCCTCATCAGCAAAAATGGAGAATTGCGAAACCAGGTGTGTTCATCATCGTGCAGAGGTTCACACACTCTGGTACCGAGCACCAGAGAAAAGACCACAAAAAAATTAACACCACCATCTTCAAAGCAGGTGTCGTGGTTTGGGCCAGATTGGCCCAATCCGGTGGAACGACAGATGCTCTCTCTCTCCTGCTCCGCTCGGGAGGCAAGAGAGAGAGAGAAAAAGAGACTTAAGAGTTTAGAAGGATCTAAACTACTTTAATGAAATATTGATAATAAAATAATAAAAAGAAAAATAATGAAATATATACAAAACCGTATCAAGCTCCCAGGATGACAATCACGTCACCAGCAGGTGCTGGGGAAGTCCCAGACTGGACTCGGTGACAGACGGGAACTGGATTCCGGATCTGGAGTCAGGATCGGGATCAAAGGCAGACGCAGAGACAGAGTCCTCCCAGGACGCCGGCCATTGAAGAAAGAGAGCTGACCCTTTGATCCCTCAGCTTTTATACTGAGCATGAGGCAGATGGGATGGAATACCCTTGTTGGTCAGTTTTGGGTCACCTGTCCTGTCCACTCCTCCCCGCAGGTGTGACCCCCCTACGCTTTTCCGCTTCCGACCCTCCAACGGGGCAAGTAACAAATTTGGCTGGCCTTGGTTGTTATAGCAATAAGTATAAGCAAGAGCCTCTCTGCATACCGTTCCTTGGCCTCAGCTATAAACATGGGTCTTATCACTCTGAGAGTGAACAGTTTTCTGCAAAACATGTTGTTAATTTCAGCAGTTAGAAGAGGCCTAGCTAAAAAGAAAAGTTACTGAACAAAATATGTCCTGTTTTACCTCAAACCAGGACAGCAGGGTTTAAACAGCATGAAGGAAATGAGGAACAAGACGACAAAGCTAAACCTGGAGAATGACACAAAACACGGAGTGTTTCCACTACTGAAGCATCATCTTTTACTCAGTGAGAAGCTTTAGGACCTTACCATGAAGTGTCAGGGAGGCCAACTCCAAGGTGTGCTTTGCCAAGCAGGAATTTATCATACTTCACTAAAAAAATCTGTGGATAGCCTGGCAAACTGACCTCTCCCCACCAGGAGCAAAACCATGCCATCGGGAGGCAGCAGCCTGCAAGCTTGATTTTTTTAGTTCCCCAAAATCAAATCAAACTTTCTTGCAGCAGCTCTTCCTAAACACGCAAGGCTTTGAAAGCTCATACACGATAGGAACAGCTTCAAAGGGGAAAAAAAAAAAAAGAGATAGATACTGGATCTCCCAGTCATTTAAAATACCTGCCTTTGGTAGGAAACCCCTGAATCGGTCATGCGCTGTGTGGCACAGGTCACCACACCAAGGCTCCAATGCCATGTGGGCTTGGAGCATCTCCTTCAGCTGTCCCCCCCACCTCCAGCATACATCTGCTAAGGCTTATCACCTCAATTCGCTGGCTGCTTATTATTGTTATTATTGCCCTAAAAAACTTTGCTCAGTCTGTCTCAGCCTCCTACTCCTCTTTTGCAGAGAGGAGATGTATCTCCCCAACTTGCCTTGACAGCAATAAGCCCATTCCCAGACCTGATTAATTAATGCTGCTCAGGGAGCTGCTCCCTGAGATAAATCTGATCTTAACCAATGCCCACAGCACCCGCTGCTGTGGCTACGCACCAGAATGAACTGAAAAATAAATTAATCAAGCCTTTTACAGCAATTTTCCCATGCAGGAAAATTCTGAGCTCCCATTTTGAGTTTCCCAATGGAACCATGACCCTACAAGGCTTCTTGGATCTTTTGATAAACTGCAAAAAAACTGCCAACTAGTTTTGCTTTACTGAGCATCTGCCACGTCTTGGCCACACAAAATCTAAGGGAAGAGCAAAGATGAATGCTTTTTACAAACAACGTTCATCTGTAAAGGACCACTTTTGACCTGCACCAAAACCATCTACGTATTATCATAAAATAGAATCATAGAATCACCCAGGTTGGAAGGGACCGTTAAGATCATCGAGTCCAACCATCAACCCAACACTGCCAAACCCACCATTAAACCATGTCCCTCAGCACCACGTCTGCCCGGCTTTTAAATACCTCCAGGGATGGCGATTCCACCACTGCCCTGGGCAGCCTGTTGCAATGCTTGACAACCCTTTTGGTGAAGAAATTTTTCCTAATATCCAATCTAAACCTCTCCTGGCGCAACTTGAGGCCATTCCCTCTTGTCCTACCACTTGTCACTTGAGAGAAGAGACCAACTCCCCTGTCGCTACAACCTCCTCTCAGGTAGTTGTAGAGAGTGAGAAGGTCTCCCCTTGTATTGACAACACGGCCCAAACCAGAGATGGAAAATAAGAAAGATGGCTGCGTAATAAAGACATTTTGCCTGGATTATAGGCGTCCTGGGTTCAGCTGCTAGCTCTGCAAGGTGTTCAGCGTAACATATAACATCTCTCTCACACTGCTCCTATCTTTTCCCATCTGCACAATGAAATAATAATTATGCTTATTTTTCATTGCTTTTTTATGACGTGAATCACAATGTACAGCATTCCTTAGGCAGGCAATAAAAAAAGCTCCCAAATCACTTAGTTTGAGAAAGGAGTCAACATGTAAGTAAATTCAGTAATGTGAAATGCTCAGGTCTTACAGAAATAAAAGTATCAGAAGAGACGGATGAGGATCTAAAAGGTCTTTGGCCATCTGCAATCGCCCAAGTGCCACGACTACATTGCTCCTACCACTACTTTTTTCCAGACATAGGAATTACATCAATTCAGTCACTTTGAATTTCCTATTCGGCCCATCATTTTATCGTATGGTCTGTGTAAAATTGCATGAAATAAATGCTACCATCCAGCTCAAAAATAAACAAAGAGAAGGGAAACATCTGAGTTCAAGTCTCCTGGAAAGCGCAAAGTGAGATTTTTAAGTAACCCAGACAGCTCTTGAAGGCTTTCATTTTTTGTGAGGCATGTGCCACCACCTTCAGCAAGACATGGGGAGAGAACCGCAGAGGAACAGGGTCAGCCATGAAATCAGTCAACAACTCACAGATGCGCAGGCCATGGTGCGGCTCCAAAAGCTCCACATGCCCCAGCTTGACAGCACTGCTGGACACGCACCTCTGGGATTGACTCTGGTGGCCCTTCTCCGCCCACCTTCCAGTTTTCAAGGGATTCAAAATCTTTGCTCTTCACACTTCCTATAAGCATTTTAAATTGCCCAAAGGGTAATAAATAACTCAGAAGGAGAGGAAGGAAGGTGAGAGGCAGACAGATGGACACCCAGATGGTATGCCCACATAACCCTTATTTCTTCAGCAGCCTAAGACAACCTACAAGCCAGCACTGAAAACCCATTCTGAAGGCCAGCGCAGCCATGATGCGATGTGACGGCACACAGAGCTGGGTGGCAATCGCAGGGTGACGATGCATCAGCACACCGCGGTGGGTCAGCACGGCCGGTGCCATCCCGCGGCTCCGCTGGGATCTACCTTGCTGCTCATCAAAGCACCGGGAGCTCAAAGAGGTCTGTCAGGAGCGAGACAAGAAGTCTGCTGCAGAAGAGCAGCAGCCTTAATAGACGAAGACGTGTTTAACGTGCAGGAAAGGCAATGCCTACCCGGGATAAGAGAGCTGTCTGTGGTTTTTTCCTCTCCCCATGTCATAAAAATGACTGGTTTAATAAAGCCTGCAAACCTTCAGCAGAGTAAGCAAAATCATCCAGGAGCTGGAACACTTCCAGGTGCCCTGTGCGAGATGTTCACTGCACACCAAGGTATCTCGAGGATAGCACTTTTAAGAGAGAAAGATTTGCAGTCACTTTGACCTTCCACACTTTTAAAAATAAACTATATGACTGTGCCCGGCAGACGAATAATTTGTGGAGATGTAATTTTTTAACAGTAAAAGGTTCTCGCAATCAGCAGATGACCTGGCCGTTAGCTGCGAGGTAAGCAGACAGGCTCAGCATCCCACCATGAAAGGCTTATCTGTTACTGCTGAGACAGAGCTGGGGCTCTGCTCACAGATAAGTCAGTAAAAGTGCGTATAAACTCACAAGACTTGTCCTGGTGTGCATGCTAGTTTTAGGAAGACAGGTATGCAGAGACTCCCAGCCTGTCAGCCCTGTTCCACATCAGGCTGAAGGAGCTAAATGTCTGGCTCTGGAGCCCCCAACAGCAGAAGGACATGGACCTGTTGGAGCAGGGCCAGAGGAGGCCACGGAGATGATGGGAGGGCTGGAGCCCCTCTGCTGGGAGGCCAGGCTGGGAGAGTTGGGGGTGTTCAGCCTGGAGAAGAGAAGGCTCCAGGGAGACCTTCGAGCCCCTTCCAGTCCCCAAAGGGGCTCCAGGAAAGCTGGGGAGGGACTCTGGATCAGGGAATGGAGCCAGAGGATGAGGGGGAACGGTTTTAAACTGAAAGAGGGGAGATTTAGCTTAGATGTTAGGAAGAAATTGTTGCCTGTGAGGGTGGTGAGATCCTGGCCGGGGTTGCCCAGAGAAGCTGTGGCTGCCCCATCCCTGGAGGTGTTCCAGGCCAGGTTGGACGGGGCTTGGAGCAGCCTGGTCTAGTGGGAGGTGTCCCTGCCCATGGCAGGGGGTTGGAACGAGATGGTCTTTAAGTTACCTTCCAACTCTAACTGTTCTATGATTCTGTGATACTTCACAACCCCAAAGGCTTGGCTACAAGGCAATAATTTTTAACTTTGATTTTTAAGGAAATAAAGCTTAATGATCATCCCATCTGCCTGTCTTTTAAACCCTCTGTGGCAGCTGTTGCATTTTGGCCCATTCTAACCAAATTTCTCAAGAGATTAGGGATCTCAAATAAAGGAAGTCATCATGATTTTAATGAAAAGCAATTCTTGCGTGCGGTGTCCCCACTGATCAAAAGCTTCAACGAGAACTCAATGACCGTCTCTTCAGCCTGATGTATGGGCTTGGTACTAAAAAAGCACTCCCCTATCAGCTGCTTCTTGGTAGGTGGTACTCAGGGGCATCAAAAGTGGTGGGGCTGATGGCACTGACATCTGCTGGGACCCCGGGATGTGCTCCAGGGGTTGGAGAAGGGGTCAGAATGGGACCCCAACAAAGATGACTCTGGTTTCGAGACATGGGCTTGTAGGATGCAAGTCTAGGGGAAAGCAAGCTTCATCAGTTACACTGCTCCCAGAACAATTGTTCCACAATACGAGTAACAAAATTAGTAATTAAGAGGATTCCCAACCTTAGAGAATTAGTGTCTCCAATCTATAATAAACCCATTGGAAAGCTCAACAGCAGATCCTGCTGCCACGGAAAAAAAAGAGTCAGCAGAGATTTTAGTGCCCTGTCCTTTCTAAAAATTATCTCTTCACCTAAGCCAGTTTAAAAAATAGCAATCAGATGGGTTGAATACTAATTCTGAGACCATTATCATGGTAGAAAGCACTGAAAAAAATATAGTAATATGTTACATATTTCTTAAGGTAAGGGTTTTTTCAGGATATTGAATTTACAGATAAAAGCAAGAAACCAGCAGAACTAATCTATACATTAATGAAACTCACTGTGCCCCATTAGAAAAGCAGTTACTCTGAGACAACAGGAATGATATTTATAGCGGTGTGTAGTGATACTAATAGTTTTGTTAACATTATCTACTTTGCCATAGATTTAAAAAGAATTATACATAATAGTGGTAGTTACAGTAGCATCTTAAAAATTGCTGGCTTTCTGCCATTCTAATTCTCTCTTCAATCACCTGTAATTTTCAACCTTTTTCCTCACCTATTAGGTTGCAATTTTTCAGCAGAGAACCGCCCACTAGTATTTTGCGAGCAGAAGGATATGGGGGATCTAATGGGAGAAATATTTAACTCAGTACAAGGGAAAAAAAAAAAAAAGTGAAACTATTTTACTTTATGCAGGAGCTACTGAGTCAACATTTGAATGATCATGTGGGGTATCTGGCAAAAAATATTTTGGTTAAAGTTACATATTGCTGAAGAACAATCCCATTCCACCTGGACAAATGGGCAAGGTGGGCAGGGGACCCTCCAGTGGAGCTCCCATGTGGGACGGCACAGGCGGGCACCATCAAGGAGAGAAGCAATGGGTCATGGTCAACCATGGCAGCGCCTTCTGGGGAAGCCTGCCCTGATCATAGTCATAGAATGGTTAGAGCTGGAAGGGACGTTAAACATCATCTAGTTTCACCCCCTGGCCATGGACAAGGACACCTCCCACTAGACCAGGTTGCTCCAAGCCCTGTCCAACCTGGCCTTGAACACCTCCAGGGATGGGGCAGCCACAGCTTCTCTGGGCAACCTGGGCCAGGGTCTCACCACCCTCACAGGCAACAATTTCTTCCTAAGGTCCAATCTAAAGGTCATCTAGTCCAACTCCGCTGCTATCATCAGGGACATCTTCAACTAGATCAGGTTGCTGAGAGCCCCCTCCAACCTGACCTTAAACGTTTCCAAGGATGGGGCATCTTCACTGATCTTACACTTTTCCCCACGCATCCTGTTAAGGGCTGTTAGGACTGGCTTCCCTCTGCCCAAGTATGTCTGTTCTTGCATACTGCAAGTTCCATAAATAATCCATGAAAGACCTTAAAAGAATCAGAGCAAAACAAAGATGAAGTTTGGGAGCACAGGCTCGGGGGATTTCAGAGGGACTGGGAGGTGAGGCCGAGACACTGAGTGGAACAGAACAGATAGCAGAGAGAACCAAATAAAATCACTCTTTACGCATACCTCTCTATAGAACCTGTACATAAAGTCTCCCTTTTTTTTAAAAAAAACCCCAAACCTCTAAGATATACCCTTCACCGCTATAGTAAACATTTTCTGAATTATGAAAGCCATCGCATCCCTGGTTCTCCCAAAAAACTGGGGAGAGATGGTGCCCGTGGGGCTGCTGAGATACCTGCAACACCTGGCCAGGGCTGACTAGTGCTGGAAAGCTGAGTAGTTCTGACACGTAGTTTGCTACAGAGGGCTTGCTGCTATAAGCTGTATCAACAGAATTCTTATCAACTTTGACAAATATTAATACATAATTCAGTTTTTTGGTACAGTTAATTTTTTCTAAGATGTTGACAACACAGTCCTCTTCCCCCAGCTCTGTTCCTTGGAGAACATAATCACAGCGCTTTGGTTTGAAATGTTGCCGGCTTTCTTTATCTCCTGGATAATGCTTTGAAATAAAATAGCATTTCCTAGCAGAAAAATTGGAGGACTAAAGAAAGAATCCTTCCTTTTGAAATATTAAATGAAATTTTATTTTGAACTGCTATGATTAAAAAAAAAGAAAGTTGCTCTGGCTGGGGTTATGGTTCTCTCATCGTGTAAGAGGACAAACTTAAAGCGAGTTTATAATTGTCAGGGAGCTTTAAATAATTGAACAGTAAGACACAGCATGGGAGGGTGTGTTTTTATTGTGTAATAACATCTCAGGATTCATTATTCACAATAATTATGATTATTAGTCTTGCAAGTTTTATACTGTTTCCTTTGAAAATTACAAGACTGATTGTAGGAGGAAAGAGAATTTAGAATAATACAGTTAATTTGCTTTTAGTTTATTACATTCCCCTGCATTAAGTTTGTAACCAGAGGGAATAGTCCTCTAACACGCAAAGGCAGAGAAAACAAACTCCTTAATGAAATAAATTAAGCCCTCTACAGCTCAGCTTAAAATAGTCTGTTTCGGTATGATTTGGCACGTCTTTGTCCCGAAGTCAAGGACAAACACCTTGTTGTTTTCAAAGGTGGAAACTAGGCCCATATAAATCCAGAAAGAACTAAAAATTACAGTAAAACATTTGATGTTGGAGGGATGAATTACGATATCCTTATTCATACTGAACCGTGCTTACGCTGCAAACGCTTTGATATCAACGGGGCTCTCCATGCTCTCCGTTATTATTCAGAGCTAGACAGAAGTGGTTTTCCTGTCTTGAGAAGAAATTCGAGATAAAAGAGAGAGAGAGAGAGAGAGAGAGACGTTTCTGCATTCGGATGAGCCCAAGAGCTTCAGAGGTTTTTTCAAGGAGAAAGGGAGAGGGAGCTGCTGCCCAGAGCTGTGGGAGAATCCTTCATCGGACCCAGCCTCCAGCTCCATCATCCCCACCAAAACGAGCATCCTACCTCGGCATCCCCCTCGCACGCTCTCAGAAAAGGGACAACTCATCAGCTCTGCCACCGTTAACGACGAGCAGCCCCAGACGGGAGCGTTAACGGCGGGGCTGGAACTGGAGAGACATCCGTGGAGAAGGCAAAGAGCTGAATACGTCCTTCCTCTGACTAATGTGCATCATCATGGAGAAAGTTGAAACAAAGCAATTGAAGTTGGTTCAAGAACAAGAAAGTTTTTCAGTTGCGCTATTTCAAGCCGCAGTTAAGATGACAGAAAAACAAAGAATTTTTTTCCCCACAGCACTCATGAAAGATGGTTCACCAAAGATTGCAGTCAGATGTAAACAATCACCAATCCCGGCAGCGGAGTTATTTTCCAGCTATTCGCTGATGGGAAAAATGGAACTAAATATTTCCCTGCCAGCAGTCTCTTCAGCAGAGGCTGCAAGGCTCAAACCCAAGGCAGCACGGCTTGTGCCACCAAAATCTCTAACATTTCCAAGCAACCCACTGTCACAGGGCAAGCTGGTGCGTAAAACAAGTTGCCTAAGATGTCCAGACACTTATGGACGTTTAATCTTGGCTTGAAATTTTAAAGTCAGGCTGAAACTTTGCTCTGCGATGTGGGAAAGGATGCCCAGGGAAATACGGAGGAAACCTGCAGGGGTTTTTTCCCCATGATTTTCTGCAAGCTTCATGATTTAAAATGGAAATTCTCTGGGTGAATGACTAAGGGAATAATGGAATTTTCTTCATCCATAGATTTCATAGCGCTGAGAACAGATATTTTGCTTCTAAAATGATACTAAACTTCTCATGTTTTATTTACAAAGGGAGACAAATTACTCAGACTTTAAAGTGGGATGAGTATTTTTTGGAAGGAGAAAGCAATAAACACATTTCTGAAAGGATTCGAGAACTCGGAGAACTTAAGAAAATCTTTTTATGGATCTTGCTGAAAAAACTGAATTCTATGACTCCATACGATAAAGGGGATAGAATATAAATCAGGAATTCATACTTCTAAAAATTGCGATTGATATTGAATTCTGGAAAATCAAGTGCGACTAGCATAGCAAGCTAAGCTAATGAAAACGCAAGGCAGCCAGAAAAGAAACACTATGGATTTCTTTTTTTTTATGTAAAAGAAAAAAGAAACATGTTTTATGCAGAAAAAGGAAGCATCATTTAAAAGAAATGAAAAAAAAAAAATCTTAAAAACTCATTGACTCCTTGCAGATTGTGATGACAAAGATCATTACAGTATGGGTGATACGGGTGACATATTCTCCACAAGTATGGACATGTAAGCATGAAAGAAAGACAGACTTGGAGAACTGTCTGTACAAACCCTTGAGTTGAAGGAATAGATAAAGAAAAATAAAAAAGATTACTCTTCTCGGGTCTTTGTAGAAAGACTCAGTAATTGATTACTATGCCTGAGGAGCTGAAAAAGCGCAAGATGTATCTTACAGGTATTCAAGACCCATAAATAAGCTTTATTCATGTGCCATAACGTAAAAATGTCATACCACGTCACGTGTTCAGAAATGTCAGGCTAGCAACTAGTAACCTTAAGGAATAGCTAACTTTTCTCACTGAACTGAAAGCCCATGAGAACAAAGGCAAGGAGCACGTGCTGGTGACTACCTGCTCCATCGGAAGCCACTCCTGAGGAGTCACATCCATCGTCTTCAGACAGTACCCTTGGGAAACTGGAGTTGTGTTCTCTGAAAATAAGACAGTTTGAAAGAGAGGAATATATCTTAGCGTGGTGAGGAAGACGCTAGCCCTTCAAGCTTCCTTAAGACAGGGAAGGATGAGAGAAAAAATTGCCAATAGTGAGAGTGAATACCATCCCCATGGCTATTACAAGCATGGAAGAACATCCTTCTGGAGCTTCAGGAGGATCCTACTGCTTAAGGAGTTTCCCCTGCTACCACGGATGGGAAATGCAAGGTGGCGTCGTGAGTGGGGGATCAGTCCCTCCCTGGGAGCCGTTGCCAGTCAGAGCCTTCCTAAGCAGTTCCAGCCTGGGGCTCTCCTTCCAGGAAGAAATAAGGATGACAACAGACATCACCACATCCAGAAAAAATCTTGGAGCTGTTTATGAAAGCCACCTACATGTTGGAATAACGACTGCTAAGCAAAAGTACGAAACACAGCCCGAGGTGCATTTTAGGAGATGTTCACATGGGCATCAAGGGAGGTGGCTTGCTCAGGACTTGGTCCAGCCCTTGGGGAGTAGACATGAGACACGGAGACACAGCTCACATGGAGGGAACAGCTCGTCAACAACAGGGAGTCTACTTGTATCCCGTTACTCAGGCCATTACCCATCTTTTGACAACAGCTCACGTCGGGCTCACTGACTAAATACAATTACTTTTCTCTAATAAAGAAGACACAAGCAAAAATGCAGAAACGATATTTAAGAATGATTCTGCATAGAGAAAAATGAGCTAAAAATCAACGTTTCCTGTAAACAGAAGCAAAACAAATGAAAAACAAGAAAAAAAGAACAAATGCCCTCCATCTGATTGGAAACGGTGAAGCTGTACGTTTGTGTAGCTCTGCTGTGCTGATTTCTAAGCAGGAAATTATCTGTGGCTGATCACAAGAATACTAAACCAAAATCTAAGTACAGAAACCGTTTCATGCGCCTGTCCTTAAGAAAGCCTGCAAAAATATGTGCCAAGAACACGGTAAATGAGAACGACGGGGTTAACGAGCAGCACAGCTTTGCACGGCGGCCAGAGCCGGTGTCGGGTCGTGTGCTCGTCCTGACTGCAGCGGCTCTAAGCTCTCAAAATTCAAGGTAATCATTACATTTGAACACTTTTTTTTTTTTTTTTTCTCTCTCCCTCCATCAGACAGATAAAATTCCTTCACGTCTATTCCATTTGGCCCAAAATAAATGAACTGACTTATTTTTATAAATTTGTGAATCCAAGCAGAAATGTAATCAAGCAGAGAGGCCTGCGGAAATCTATAGCTCCAGCCCACGCCATTCAAAGTGATTTGAAGGCCTGAGTTATTCCATACAGGAGCAATCCAGCGCAGCATGCCGGGGCTGATCTGCATGTAAATAATCCACCAGGAGGGCCCGAAACAATGACAGACTGCTGCTCGTTTTCCAGCCCTGAGGAGCCATTAGCTTCGTCTCGATCGCGGTGCCGCCACACAACTCCCCTTTTCACGGGAGCTTTGGGTCAACATATAGACCCGCCTTCTGCCCGCTCCGGGCTGTCCTATATAAGAGCCAGAGCAAGACAGGAAAATCATTTTGGTTTGCTTACTAGATGGAATTACCTTTCCATGCAAAGACTGCTAACTTATGCAGGAGCCGGTTCTCTGGGGAACACATTATGTTGCTGGCAAACATTTGCTGTTCTCCTGCATGCTAACCATCTTCTACAAAGCAGAAAACAGCCATTTAAATCTCATTCCATTTCTCTTGGCATGGCTCATACGTGGCAATAAGGGAAGGGGGAAGTTCTCATTAAAAGCGGGTATCGTTTTCAAACAGGGCATTGCCAAGGTTTGAAACAAATCCTACCAACTGGGGCTGTTAATGCATATTTGGCTGAAAGTCATCAAATCCACATGAAAATGAGTATATTATGTTTTGTTACTATCACAAAGGGACACAGGACAATGGGCAATGAAGCTGGTGAAGGGTCTGGAGCACAAGTCTTGTGAGGAGCGGCTGAGGGACCTGGGGTTGTTCAGCCTGGAGAAGAGGAGGCTGAGGGGAGACCTTCTCGCTCTCTACAACTACCTGAAAGGAGGTTGTAGAGAGGTGGGGGTCGGTCTCTTCTCCCAAGTAACAGGCGATAGGACAAGAGGAAATGGCCTCAAGTTGCACCAGGGGAGGTTTAGATTGGATATTAGGAAAAATTTCTTCACTGAAAGGGTTGTCAAGCATTGGAACAGGCTGCCCAGGGAAGTGGTGGAGTCGCCATCCCTGGAGGTATTTGAAAGCCAGGCAGACGTGGCACTGAGGGACATGGTTTAGTGCTGGTTTTAGCAGTGTGAGGTTGATGGTTGGACTCGGTGATCTTAAGGGTCTCTTCCAACCTGGGTGATTCTGTGACTCTAACTATATTCTCACACTGTGTTTTCTTATCGCTGAAATATAGCCGGGTTCACCGAAAGCGTAACACCACATTGCCAAAAGCCTAATCCCAGAACCACTTCAGCATGGGCAGAAACCCTCAGTGTGCTCAAAGCGGTGTAACCACATTACTAGGGTACCCACGTCTGCTTAGGCAACTAGCGAGAAGGTTGCACTAGCCCAGGCAAAGACCTGTGTCCATGCAGCAGTGCTGCTCTCCCAGCTGGTATCTCGGGTAGATACCATAACACAGCTACATCTCGCAGCCAGAAAAGCCTGTGAGATCAGAAGAGGATTTAAAATTGTAGTTAAGAGTCTGTCGTAGGCACCGACCGCTCATGAGCCTTCTGGCACGGTGCACCTTTTGCAAAGGCGAGAGGCAAGCTGAAATAGCTCCGACGGCAGAGAAGGACTGCGTCCCACCCCAGCCCGAGAAAGTGGCCATCAGCAGAGACCTTCGCAACACGGCATTAAGTCATGTTGCTTTAATAATTTATTAGGAAGAAGCTAAAGAGATAAGGCTTCTCATAATTGCATTACGCTGGATTAATACGCCTTCATTTAATTGCCTACTGTCAATTAATTCTCTGCAGGGAACGCAGAAACCAGCGCAGGTAAAGGGAGTTCCAGCTTCTGTTGTCACTTCTGCCAAATTAACAGAGCGCAACCGGGGAAGCGAAGCATCAGCGCGCCGAACAAGTCAAACTGGACACACGGCCACACTTCACATGCCTCTCCTATGCCCGCACACAGCTTTCCCACCAACCTGAGACAACGCGTGGACGCGGCAAGAATGCTGCAGTGACACAAATAAACCCGTGCGGGCAGTAGAAGACGCTACGAGCACAAGGACAGCCTTGCGCGATGCTTGGTGCGTGGCAGGATGGATCCCCTGTTGCAGGCGCTCTGGCACCTGGAAAAGCAAGAATCGCTGAGGCTCGCTCGCCCCGAGACCAGCTCTACGTGAGCTCCAGCACGGGACGGAGAACACCGCGGCTCTGCTCCTGTGTTCCCTTCCCAACGGGCATCAAATGCGCCGCATTTCTTTCGGATACAAGGCGTTACTCTCAGGTAAGTCGTAGCGAACTCCACTCAGTTCTCACGAGGAAAAGACAGGGTGTAAAATGTTTGCTCCTCTTTCCTTATGAATGGAAGTGCCACAGCTGGAGAAAATAACGAACTCCTCAGCGTAGCTACAACTGCTTGGGTTTATGTGATGTTCCCTGAATGAAAAGCGAGCGGTTTCATACAGTTTCAAATTCATCTATTCAAATAAAGTTGATTTTTTTTTTTTTTTTAAAAAAAAAGATAAGACTTGCTTAATGCAAAACACTCCTTTAAACAGTATACCATTTTCTGCTTTACAGATTGTGCTTTCTTTCTCAGGTCATCGGGGTAATGTAAGAAATGGCAGGCAGACAAACTGCCTCCGGCAAAACTCGGGAGTAGACCAAAGAGTACATTCAAACAGTGGTCACACTAGAATAATTCTCCCAAGTCTGGTGCGATGGCAAAAACCCAAAGTGTTAGAATAGAAATCAGCAGAGACTGATAAGAAAATAACCTAGAGCAAAAAGGCATTACATTTTCCAACCTCAAGAAGTTCACGCTAAACTGAAAAGACAAAACAAAAACCCCGCCACTCCAGGGCTGGCAACGGAAACACGTAACTTCCTGGAAGTGGGAGGGAATAGTTCTCGTAATCAAGATTTAGATCAGATTAAGAGGCGTTGGGGAGGGGGGTGGGTTACAAACGGCTTTTTAGGGGTCAGCTTGCATCCACTTGCTTTATATTGCATGCTAAAAATTCCACCTAATCAAGTAAAGGTAATTTGCAAGATTATAAGGAAAAAAACCCTAAATACTGCTTTTCTAGACGTTACAAACTCCATGCGTGCTGAAGCCAACAACTCGTGGCTAAAACCCACGTGTTTCAGGTATGCCCTGCGTGGTACGCCCGAGGATCTTGACACGGGAGGGGATTTCCATCAGTTGGGAAGGACCAGCTGAGCGCAGGTTTTATGCCAACGAAGTCTTCAGTGAAAGGCAAAGGCCTACTTTTGGTGTCTCCAACAGAGGTTAGAAACCGAGTAGTATCATGGGAGAACCGTCTCAGTCTGGTGCTTGCTAATGTCCTAAAGCTGCCATGTCTAATGCTTTAAACGCCGTTTCCTTCACAACCTCCGCTCCTAGGATAATTGCATACGCTCAAGCGGTAGGTCAGGGGGGACAGGGTTGTCCTATACATGCCAAGTTGAAGAAAATTAATTTCAGTCCCCAAAGAAAGGAAGAGCTGGCAAGATTGACACTAAACAATATTGATTCTGTGGCACAAGGGTCTTGAAAGCGGAGCCAAAACAAACAAGCGTGCTTTTGGATCCAGCATCCATAATATATCACCAGCCCAGACGGATCTGAAACGGCTCAGCAGAGGACACGGCTCTTTTCCCTTTCCTTGCTACAGCGAAAAGATGCACAAAGCTCCCGGTAAAAAAATCAAAACAAGTCATGTGTAGAGCAGAATACAGCCCGGTAGTTCTAACAAAAGAGAAAATGCTGGGAAAATACTCATGCATATCTGATGCTGAAGGAAAGCCAGGGTGTGACTAACATCTTGGAAAAGCGTTTTCCTCTTCATACAGAGATTGCCCCAGCAAATTCTGTCAAGGTTACAAAGACCTTGCATTACAGCTTCTGTAAAGGAACAGCTGTCTACAGACAGACTTGCAAATGTACTTCTGCATCTCATTTTTTTTCATGTTTAATTTAAACCTTTAGTAGGACTTATTTATTTCAATAATTCCCTTCTGTTAGCATTGGCTATAGCTCCTTCCCCTCTATCTCTTCAGAGATTTCCATAATAGAAGAGTTTTCTATAATGGCATCTTCAGTACCCTGGTTAAAAAAAAAAATAATAATCATATAGATGAGAGTACACTACACTTCATTAAACGTGACAATCACATTCCTCCACACAGTTGGTCTCACAGAACGCATCCTGTCTAATCCAGCTACCTATACTCTGTTTAACCTATCAACACGAACAATGACTTCTGTTGTAACACAGGAAGAGCAAAATATGCCTTTTAGCCATCCCACTTAAGGCTCCTGGAAGAAAAAAACCACCTTTCCCTCCATCAGTAACACCCCTCCTCTCCAAAATCCCAATTTTAATGTCTGAAAGCAGTTCCAGCAAAAAATAGCAATCGCTACAAGTCAGAATTTCTTCATTTTTTCTGATTTTTTCATTTTTTCAGAAATAGAATTGTGACATATTTAACTTTTTATTCAATTCTTTTTAATGTAATTTCATTTTTGCCAATTAAATGGAAATATTTTAGCCTAAATCAACTCAGTAAGACATGTTTTGGTACTCTCTCCCGCCGGACAGACATCTATTCTCTCTGCCGGGCCAAACTCACCAAACTCGCTTTCTGAACAAAATTTAGGTATCCCACAGGCAGCATTCAGGGCTGCATCTCTGCGGAATAATACAGGACTTGCCGTGGATTCTGTGCTCAGTATCGGGCTTCAATGACTTGTGTTTAGCTGAAAGGCATCTTGGAGAAAGCCAGCTGAACCCCTCCTTGGAGAAAGACACCCAGCCCTGACCGCAGAGGTGGTCTCCAAAGTGCTATGGGGAGACATCGCAGCAGCTCCCACCTCCTGCTCGCTAATCCTCCGCTTAGATACCCAAATTAATGCATTTAATGCATTATCCCTCTTCTTTGTAGCACTCACGGGGATTCCTGTTTGAACGCGTTCTTTCTCCTCCGTCCTTGCCAGGGCAATTGGTTTCTACAAGATTTCTTTACGTGTCACCCACTTTCTCATTCCTATATATATACATTTTATTTTGTAATTGTCTATAGTTAAAACATGTTGTTTGAACAGGCTTCATTGGCTCAACTGTCCAAATCATTCTTTGTGTCTGTCTCTAACCCATTTAACTCCAGTAATAAGCAGCTCATATTTATTTTTCCGGTAATCGCTCTTATGCACTGAACAGCATCAGGCCCAAGGACCATCCCTGCTCAATGCCACCACCAACATACCCACCCAGTGATGGTTCCCAAGTCAAAAGCCAATTTTTAATCCATTAAACATATGCTGTATTGGCAGTGATCAGTGTTTATGTTTTGAATGAGAACATCAGGCAGCTCCAGCCGAGCACGTTCCGTGCATCGGAGCCTACGTGGTGTTCTCCATCGATCAAACCCTCAATCACATCGAGGAAGGGGATCAGGTTGGTTTCTCAAGGCATCATTTTCCATAGAGAAAATGCAACTCTGTAACTGTCATATCTCTTCTCTTTTCATTCATCGAGAACCGATACCTGTGTCAGATTGCCTTAGTTCCCCCTGCCCATCTTGCTAGTATAAACCAAGTTGGTTAATACTTTCAGAAGTTGCTCGCTTGCCATTTTTTAACATCAGCAGAGCAATATATACGTGTTCACAGTTTTCATTTCTAGACAGCTTCCATTTTCTCACTCAAGATTTAGCCTGAAAATAGGTGTTGAAATATCTGAATTCCCCACTACAAGAATTCTGTGGTTTGCTCAGTCCACCTGTAGCTTCCCCCCAGAAATCCCACGTGGAACAGAAGCTTAAAGCCTTGCACAATATTATGTTGTCTTACTTATATCCCATCAAATACAGATATTTTAATTTCTTCTCTCCTTTTGGAATTTTCATGCTAGTGATACTTGAGATCAACTAGTGTTTTTTTTAGAAAAACTCCTTTGTGTTTTCTTTTCCTTCCCAGCACATTCTCCTTCCCTTCCAAAGCCGGTCACGTCAATGTTAGCAGAAGAACCCGCTTCTTTGCAACCCTACATATACTTTTTCTCTCATCCTGCTTTAAATGATCCACCTTCACCTCTTAATTCTGTCAACCCAGCTACTCATCTTACGTATTTCCTACCTGACATATATGTGGTATCTATTTAATCATGAACATCCATTTCACTAAGTCTACAATCCTATTTTCCTTCTTTTTCCAAGCATTTTAACCCTTTCTTTCCTGTATGCTTTTGCACTGTTTCTCAGCCATGTTTTAATTATTTTTGCCACTTTACAAAACGTCTTGGGTTTCCCAGCGTTGGGGAGAGCATCTGTCATTCGTTTCAGTGGCCAGCTCAACCCCAAACCACGACAAAATACTTCTTTGTGAAAGCAACTACTGGAAATAATACCCTGCGTAATAAAGTGACTATGATAGTTTTTGCTTCCTTACTTCAACACAAGAATCTTGAGCAAATATTGCAACGCAGGATAAGCACAGCGCTTTTTTTTAACATTACAAAAAGCAGTTCAACGATTTTCCCCAGTATCAAACCTGCTGCTAGAGGACTTGAACGCCCTTTGCTATTGACCGCTCCGTCATGCTGTCCTCTTATACTTAATGCATGCTACACGTTAACTTTCCGAATCTCCTCCTTTCGCATACATGGCCATAACAACGGCGGCACAGACCCCAGGAATAAAAAAAATACATGTGGTATTTCATGCAGCTGCGCTGTGCCGCTTTAGAAACCCGCTTCAAAACCACTGGGACGAGCCTATCAGCCAGGCTCTATCAGCCAGGACAGATGTTTGGCCCACCAGCGACTGCTGCGGGTGGCCCAGAGGAGATAACCAGGACCCCACAAACTCCCTCCAGGTCCCAAAAAACCCCTCATGACTCAAATGAGCCATGGGGACTCAGTTACGGCGTGTGGACTGTTCGTCCATGTGCAACAGGAATGACTTATGAGAACCGCATTAATTTCTACGACCTAAGTCAAGATAAAACATATTGACTGATACAATGGACTGAACTACTCAATTTGTGTATATTAAATATACATTTTCCAGATTGACGCAGAAGTAACCGGTGGGGATTCCTGACCTCAGTCCACTGCGTAATCAGGTTCAGCAAATACAGAACATGCAATAAAGCAAATCTGGTGGAAAACCAGCAGACCTACCCAAACTTCTTACCCAGCATTCTTCAGGACAGGAAACCCAGCGCCACAGCGGAGCCAAAACCAGCGGGCTTAGCGCTGGAGCCAGCCAGCACAGTAGGTCAGTAAATTCCCACCAACCTCTGGAGAGGTCTAACAGATTGTTGTTAATGCACACAGATATATATTGCACGCACACGTTAATGACTGCAGACTCAACTGAGCGTACAGCACAAGGGGAAAATCGTTTGCTGTGCTGTTTGACTGCTGATTTTTCCCACTGCAGCAAATCGCCCCGAAGCAGCTTTTGCGGAAACCATAATCTAAAGAAATTTCCAGGTTAAATCCAGACTTGGTCTGAAGTCTAAACTTTTTTTCTGACCTGGGAAACCACTAAAACCCCGAAACGTGAGAGGTTAAGAGGTACACTAACCACAGCCTCACAAGGAGAGGACGGGCAGCGATGGGTACGCAGGGTTTTCCCACTCATGTGTCACCAGTACCCGAAACACATTCCCATGTGGGAACTCAATGCTAAAACGTATCGTTCCACAGCAGGAGAACGTTGGCATTTCAGCCCATTTATTAGCCTGTTTCTCTATAGGGTGTCGTGGTTTAAACCCAGTCAGTAGCTCAGACCACGCAGCCGCTCGCTCACTGCCCCCCCGGTGGGATGGGGAAGAGAATCGGAAGAGTAAAAGTGAGGAAAAACTCATGGGTTGAGATAAAGACAGTTTAATAGGTAGAGTAAGGGCCGCGCACGCAAGGAAAGCAAAACAAGGAATTCATTCCCTGCTCCCCATGGGCAGGAGGGTGTTCAGCCATCCCCCGGACAGCAGGGCTCCATCACACGTAACGGTGACTCGGGAAGACAAACACCATCACTCCGAACATCCCACTTCCCTTCTTCTTCCACAGCTTTATATACTGAGCACGACATCACAAATAATCACCTAGGTTGGAAGGGACCTTTAAGATCATCGAGTCCAACCATCAACCCAACACTGCCAAACCCACCACTAACCCGTGTCCCTCAGCACCACGTCTGCCCGGCTTTTAAATATCTCCAGGGACGGCAATTCCACCACTGCCCTGGGCAGCCTGTGCCAATGCTTGACAACCCTTTTGGTGAAGAAATTTTTCCTAATATCCAATCTACATGGTATGGAATATCCCTTGGGTCAGCTGGGGTCAGCTGTCCTGGCCATGTCCCCTCCCAACCCCTTGTCCTGCTCGCTGCTGGGGTGGGGTGAAGAGAAAAGGCCTTGAGAGCTCAGCAAGAACCAAAACCAGCAGCGCGCTGTCACGCTATTCCCATCCCAGATCCAAAACACAGCCCTGAACTGTTAACTCCATCCCAGCTGAAACCAGGACAAGCGTAACACAACTATATTCCTCGGGTCTGACTGCCTTGGAAGTCCTCCTCTCCTGAAAGCTCCTCGCATGTCGGATTGCAGCAAGTGCTTTTCTTCACAATGCATTTTTATTCTTGCACCAGAGATATTTTCTTATTAGTTATTCTCTCAGGCTGCATCGCTTCGTCCCCGTTTCCAAGGCGACAGACAGGAAGCAGGAGTTAAGCAGAATCTTTCATCTGGGAGGGAATGATGGGAATGGATGAGGGAGTTTGAGCAAGGTCAGGCATTTACCGCTGAATACAAATCTGTCACGCCTAATAGATGAAGCTCTTTAGTTTCTGAGCTACTCAGGCTGCTCCCAGCATCCAAGGAGAAAATAAAAAGACACTCAAGCATGAATGCCAATCAGCTTGTGCTGGCAACAATGATGTATATACATGTGCCACAGCAGCTGTACCAGGCTTGGCCATGGATGAAAGGAGAAATTAAATAGGTGTCAATAATTATAGAAGGTCAGGATCTAAATCCCTGAATACTAAATATATTTTAATAATATTGGATGGTGAAGCAGAGAAGTTATTAAGCCAGGAGGCTCAAGAGGCCTCGACCCAGAGTACAATGAGATGCTGGGGACGCGGCGGCAGCGAAGCGGTGGCACACAGAGGGATCCTGAAAAGCGACGGGGACACCAAGCACATACTTAGCAAATACAGCTCTTTTGGCTGGCCGGGCCAAACAGCCGTGGCTACGCAAACAAGGGGAACAAAGTGATGGCTGAAGCCGGAAGATTTTCCAAAGGCAGGGAGGCCTTTGCTGAAGGAAAAAGAGAAGGGTGAGAAAACACATCCCAGGGTGTTCCCGGCTGGTTTGCTCTTTGACACAGCCACCGGAGGGTTGCAGATACTAGAGCATGGAGGGGACAGGTATGCCAGGTAATATCCTCCTCCCCTGCCCAGGACTGGGAATCTACGTTCAAGATTTATCATTGGGCATAAAATCAAAAATCAGAGTAGTCCACCGCCCCCGTGAATGCGGGCAGTCGGCCGTAGCGGCAGCTGTGGGGTGTCTGTGGTCCCAGGGCGATGGCACGGCCACCTCCTCCCTCCGAACCTGACACTGCCCCAGGGGATGTCATAGAATGGTTTGGGTTGGAAGGGACCTTAAAGATGATTTAGTTCCAACCCCTCTCCCGCTGGGCTAAGGTCTGCTGTAGCTTGTCACTGCAGATGGTGCTGCCACCGCAGGAGACCCCCTTGGCCTGTAAATGAAGCCAGGAATGGGGCATTACGTGCACGGTGCTCCGCAGCTTGCCATCCCACCCTGTGCTGCAGCCCAAGAGATGAACACGGACCACACTCGGCATCATTTACAGAAAAAAAAGGGTTGGTTTCTGCGACAAACACTTTGTGGGGCACAGTATCCCACCCAGCATCACTCGGCGACTTGAAAAGTCTACAGAGAGGGAGAAGGTTGGGTTAGAATAAGCCACAAAATAAAACATCAGCACCTCTTCTGGTGGAAAAGAGGCATGTTAGACATTCCCTACAAGGGTTACTATCAGCCTGAAGCCTCATGGCCAAGGGAATGAGGAGATGACTCCCTGCTCGCACACAAGGGGACGCGTGCTGCTCCAGAGACAGCGGAATAAATTGCACCTGCTCCACCCCTGTCCATGGCCATGTGCAAGCTTGGACTTTTCCTGCTGAAACCATCTCTTCCAAACCAACATTCTAGAGTCAGGGCTGCACAGCTCCGCTCCCAAAGCCAACGGGGCTGAACGGCATCGCCCGCTCCTCTGCTCTTCCGGAGAAGCCAACGGCCAAGAGCAGCTCCTTGCTTTGGGAAAACATCCGTCACAGCACAAACCCATTCGTTTCTCTCCATCCCACACTAATTATGAACAAAAAACCAGACAAAGTGACTAAACCACTGGCTAAACTGAACCCTCCTAAGAGGATAACGCTTAGACTGTATTTTTCTTGTTTATCTACAGATTTCAACATAAAGCTGCCCCTTGCACGCTGAAGGCAAGGCTTAATGGGATTTCAGTACTGAAAGGCACAGTATTGCAAATACACAGTATTACATATGCAACATTAATTTTTATATGGCTTCATATTTCTGTGAAAAACCTTGGTTTAAAGTTGGCATTATTAAGCATACCTTCAGCATGCTAAAAATACCTTAATTTGGGGGTATCAGCAGCTTGATTTTGATTTTTACTAGACTTAGGCAATTACACACAAAGATAAATGTCACAAAGCTAGCTCAATAACATAGTCTTGCAAAAGTAACAGCAGCAGTAAAATATAAAAAGCTGGATTCTAATATAATAAGCGACATAGTAGTTGAAATCCAAAAGAGTTGTTTTAATTTTGAGCAACTTCACACCAAACCAAGTCAGGCCAGAAAGGAGAATAATTCCTCCCGGTAGACTGTCTATACATTGTCCTTGATTTTTAAGAAACATGTACAGCAAAGGGTCCTGGGACCAGATGAAAGACAGACCTGGCTAACGGTGTCTTTTTTTGTCCCCTGTTACTATTTTTGGTTTCTCCTTTCACTTCTTTGGTGGATTGTACTTAAATCCATCCATCTGCCTTCCAGCAGAAAATCATACCGATGGACCCCTGGCAGATGTTTGTTGAAAAATCTGCTCTTGATGGCCTTTAGGGATGGAGATGCCATCACCTCTCAGACACAGTGAGAATCATAGAATCACCCAGGTTGGAAGGGACCTTTAAGATCGTCGAGTCCAACTATCAACCCAACACTGCCAAACCCACCACTAAACCACGTCCCTCAGTACCACGTCTGCCCGGCTTTGAAATACCTCCAGGGACGACGATCATTAACAAGTTGATGTTTCATCAGCCTCGCCATCAGAAAGGTGGGGGCATTGTGGTACTCTGTACCCTGAATCCTGCTTTCTGCAGTGGGGTTGGGAGAGCAAAGGATGTTCTTGACTTTTCCACTGATGCTTGTAAGTTTGCAAACTGGGATGCTGTGTCTCCTCAGTCATCCCTTTCAGTACATAAATTAACGTCACCCAGTTCTTTTAGTTTTTCTCCTCTTCATGACCCTCTGATAATTCCCACGGCTTTCCTCTCCCCTGTCTCTCTCGTCTCTTCTGCGAAGGGCTCAAAACTGGAGACTGGACTTCATCCCAAAGCCTGGCCGACGGCGACTAGAACAAACTATTTCATTCGTCTTGCCAACCGTGCCACTTCTCACACTGCAATTTGGCTTTTTCAGACAAAGCTGTGTTAAGGAGGATTCATTTTAATTTATGTTTTTAGATACGTACTTTTATCTGGTTATGGATAATCGAAATTACATAGTTTTTATTGTTTCGTAATCTGGCTTGAAATACGATCAGATTTGATAGTCATACTGCAGCAAAGACTTTGCTTCGTGTTACAGATCTGGGCTCGAGGTCTGTAGGGAAAATAAGGGGATTTCCCACCGCCACGGGTGTGCGGGGAGATCCCCCAAACACAGCACTGCTGAGGACAAGCCACGGCCGCTGAAGGGAATCTATAGAATTAAACATCGTCCTAATTAAGCCATTAAATTCAGCAGGTTCCATCTGCCTTTACCTTGGTGTGACGGATAATGTTTTGGCCCACACTGATTATTTCCCATAAAAGAGAAAACGCAGTCTCACATCACCGGCACAGGGGACGCAGGGTCAGGCTCTCCGTGCCCTACCCGTGCAAAGCACATCGTTAATTGTCCTATTTCTTGTAATAATTACAAAAAGGCACCCATCCTCACCTGATTCTCATGCTCTTTACCCAACTCCTGTTTCTCTCCAGGGTTAACAGCTGTGACAGATGCTTCAAAATTCTTCTCCACTCTTCCACACCACTAGATTAGCAAAATTTTGCTTTATTCAACCAAAACTGCTGCTGTAGCTGTTTTAACTGACAACAACTGTGAACAGCTGTTGCTACCTGAAGGAGAGATACTAAGTTTTGGCAGGGAAAATCCCGCCAGCTGTTTCTGTAACGAAACTGTTAATATCTCTGAACCACTCAGAAATCATATGTAGGCTAAATTACAAATAACAGGGGAAAAAAACCCAAAACACCAAGAACCCCAAAGCAAAAACAAACAAAAAGGTAAACAAAGGATAGCTACGCTTCCCTTAATCCTGGTTTAAAAAAAGATACATATAAGGATATTCAAAGTCTGAATTCCTTAGAAGCAGACCAAGGCACAGCTCTTAACCGTGGCTCTGGTCCTGCAAGGAGACGGATTCATTCCCAGGCAGCCGTTGTAAATCAGGAATACATCCACCTAAGGTCAACATGGGTAAGCCAAAATCTATGTGGGACATTAATTTAACACCCAGAATAGCTGACGGTACAATAGTTTATCCAGCATTCTTCAGCCATGAGATGCTCAGGTCTGGTGGGGAGCAAAGGGTCCCTCTTTGTTGCTGAAGATGGGAGGGACACAAGGAGGGGGGTCCAGGTTGGCTTGGAAGTCCTTGGGGTGGCCTGAGCAGGTGAGGGGCCTGGGTCGAGCAGGGGAAATATTGCGGCAGCCCATGGAGATGCTCATCGCCCTTCAGTAACGACACCACGTCCCGTGTCCGTTCTGCGAGCTACATTCCCCAAATCTGGTTCTCCTTTCATTTCCCAGCAGACCTGTAAATAGCTCGCGTGCCTCTGAACCATCACTTGGCTACCAGAGACTCCCTTGTGCCAAAGGCAACCGCAAAGCAGTCGTACTCTACACACAATATTTTGAAGATTTTTAAAAGGTTCTGCCCACAGAGATGTCAATAGCTCGAGAGAAGCAGAAAGCGTACAGAAAGCCCAAGTAGACGCCCTCCTCCCTCCTTACTTTCTCACCAGATGATGCCACAGAAGGACAGAGTGGACAGAAATACGTATAGTTTTAGTTTGGGACCAAAGGAGAGAGAGGGAAATAATTCTTTTCCACAGTTTCTCTTTACGAAACGTTAGTTTCTTTTTTCATGTCAACAAACTTGATTTTCTTGTACGTGCTTTAAAAGCTTTTAGAGCTATGACCTCCCCCCCGCTGTTTTGGTTTTTTGTTGGTTTTTTTTTTTGTTTTGTTTTGTTTTTTTTTAAAGAGATTTTTTTTTAAATTAATGAAAGAGCCAGACAGCTGAAATCCTGGAGCTTTATCAACATCAGAACCTTGCCGTGGGCTGAGCAGATCTGCGCTGCTGGGAGGCGAGGGCTCTCATCCTCACATTGACGTTATCCCATGTATAAAGTAGTATAAAATAGTTATCTTCTCACCAAACTAGAGAATAGGGGCAAAGGAATAACTCCTTAGCTGGGCTTTAGGAAATTCAATGAAGAAACATATGAATTTCTTGAACCTAGTCTCTGCTCTAACTAACGTTTCTTTCTGCAGGCAGGAGCCCCACGAATATGAAATGAAACGAAACGAACTGGAAAGACCTTCCACCCAAAAATGCGCACCAGGATTAGGACACCTCTCGTGGGATTATAGGTTCAAATCCCATTAGGTAGAAGACAGCGTCACTAGACACCGCATGCGATGGCTGCTGATGCGATTCTGGGGAAAATCTAATTACATTAAAGAATTTGCCAGAAGCAGACCCATGAGAAAGAGAAATCCTTCAAAGTGAATAAAGATAATGTGAGGAAACAAAGAAGAAAAATATTAAAGCAGGCTGAAGGGATAAAATACCCCGTATGTGAAAATTAAGTGTTTGCTAGCAAAGTGGTGGTCTGAACTGCCGCGCAGACCGGCGCCGTCCTGGCCACCGACACGCCGTCAGCTCTGCAGCCGCAGCTTGACGAGGCCGGCAGGACTTTTTCTACCTAATCAAACCCTCGGACCTTTTCAAAATTAATTTCTAGCATTGCAAGGAAAATTACAGTAGATAGGGAAACTGATCCTGATCTCCGCTCCAGTGGTACCAAGTTGTTGACTTCTGCAAATCTCTGTTTGTGGTCCTGCATCTACAGCTCAAAGTAAGACAGGTTTGAGGAAAACAGGACCATTAAATAATCATCTTTAAGAGGTCATCATAAGAGAAATCCTCTGCCTCGCAGCCTGACCGGGGCACAGCGCTGGCTCCCAGCACGGATAACACCGTTCCAGCTACCCATGCAAGGAAAATTCTGCCTTTCTCCTCCTGGAGGTGCCAGCACATTTAATTTTGACAGGACCAATTCCAGACTACGTGCTCCAGGACAGTAAACGGTAACTTTTGATGGCTGCTCACCTTGACCCTCTAATTCCTCCGAGGACCGGGGTGTTTTCTGAACAAATAACGGCTCTCGCTGCTTTCAAGCCACCCCCTCCCCAGCCCAATCTTCCACTCCCAGGGAAAGGCACAGCAAGGCGAGAATGCTGCTGAATATAAATAGGAGTAAAGCACATTATAATTACAAATCTGGCTATCCAATGTACAGCTCTAAACCCTGAAATGATAGGCTGACACTGTCATCCCAACCCAGACACCAATTACAATTACATCTAACCGAGGCCACCGAGCCAGACAGGGGAAGGGGTGGATGAAAGATGCACCATCTCAGGGATTCATCTCCTCAACTTCCAAGAAATACCATTCTGCAAATTATTAGCAAATCACCCGAGCTAAATAATTAATGTTTAAACAAGGGGCATGAAATTATTCCTAAAGGGGGGGAAGGAAGGGATGGAGGAGAGGAAGGGGGAGAATATGAGAAGCCTGTTGTAGGGTTTTGGTTTTTTTTTTCCTGTCACTCAGATAAGACATTTGCATTCCTAGAAGAAACGTGCCTGCTTCCTCCCTTAGGAGCTTGCACAAGGTGTTTTTTTTGTGTTGTGTTTTTTTTTTTTTTAATTATTTTTTTAATTTTATTTTTCCCCCCTTATTACTCTCTGATCCCACAGACATAAATAAACGCGCAAACAGGGGAAGTCCCAATAGGTCTCAATCAACACCAGAACCAAAAGAAAGAACAGATAAAATCATCATCTTCGCCCCAAGCCCGTGCTCGGCAGTGTCAGAAGGCAGGAGACCTGCTTTGATCTTAACAAGAGACTCTCTGCTCCTAAACTCTAAACCGAGCTTGCGCTGCAAAATCAATTTGTGAGCTCATTACATAAATCCATATTAAACTATTTAGTCTATATTTAACACTATAACAAGGATAGTCAGGGTGAATTAAGTGCATTTTATTCCAGGTGGCGAGGAGCCAAAAGTTGGCTCTTCCTCTTTTAATTCTTTCCCAGACCCATCTTTTGCAACACTGAAAAATGACTTTTTGCACCCAGGAGAGCACCCACAAACCCGGGTGCCCAGGGGCGACAAAGCTCACAATCTTTTATTGGTTGAGCTGTGGGTGCTCATGAAATCAATATGATATCTAGCAGTTTCCCAAGCAGGGCCACGTGCAAGTCTACACATTTGGGGGTTATTTCCCCTAAATTCTTCCCTGTTCAGGGAGCAAAGACAGAAAAGTTAGTATCACCAACAAATATGCCCAAAGATTAATTTGCTGTTTCCTCATAAACCAAACACGTTCAGCTATTTCTTACCCTTTCTTATCGTTGATCAAATGGCAGCTCAGCAAATAGGTTTCTGCCGGGAAGGTGACAAGGTAGCGCGCTCCATATAAAAACCCATCAGCGCTCAGGACTGCAGACAATGCATCTCCTGACCTTATTACTCCTGAACCCTGCAGTGTAACTTCATCTGCGCTTCTAAAGGAAACTGTTATGTTTAGGGAAAAATGAGCACCTGCAAAAGGGGGAAAACAGATGACAAAGAGAGGAGTTTTAACTGAAAAATTAAGCGCTCTCTGGCTTGCGGAATGGCAGGCGAAGTCAGAAGCTGGGGATGAAACACCCAGCTATTGGCGGCCAAATGAACGAGGCTAGAAGGACACGAGCCGGACAGAGGTCAACAACTCTTAAATAATTTAAATGCCAAGCCAGCGTCCAGCTACAGAATATATCATAGAATCGCTTCGGCTGGAAAAGACCTTTACGATCATCGAGCCAACCATTAACCTAGCAGCGCCAAGTCCACCACTAAACCATCTTCCTATGAACACCTCATGCTTTCTAACATCGTTATCTGTAGGACACCTTTGATAAACAGGCAAATGCTATTGAACTCATTCATCAGTAGGCACCCCAGTGAGTTACTGGGAGGCCTGTGGCAAAACCCTTGCCAGGCCAGGGTAACACTAGCTGTTCAGGCACTGGTCTGTCTTTCCGCGCTAAGGCTTTTCTCCCAATTTTTCCCCCCAATTCCTTCTTTAGAGGTGGTTTAAAGTAAGAAATCTATGCCCACACACGCTGCAAAGCCCAGTAGAGCCCACCAACAACCTACCGTTAAATTGTTGAAACTCAGGCCACAGACGTTTCCCTGGAAAACAGGGCAGGAGGATCTTGGCCTACGGCCAACCCTCAGAGCCTACACGTATATTCAAGAATGACCATGGCTTCCCCAAAACTTACGCCGCCACCTCTCCTGACAGTAAATCCCCCTCCACCCGTGCCGGTGGAGTCACAGCTGGCCTCCTTGAAGGAGCTGCAGTCTGTAGCCTCCCTCAACTCTCATTTGGTTTCTTCTTTTCCCAGATTTGCTAGATTAGCTACCACTTTTTTACTTGAGTGCGTTAATACACCTGTTCCACGCAGAGCTGAAGGGAAGCAGATGCCCCAAGCGCTAGACCCGGGTGGCACCAGACCCCCACAGCCCGAACGCTGAGACTCAGCTGGGCTCACCTTGGATTCCAGTTTCTTCAGAATTTGACTTGGCACCTTTTATGGATTTTTCTACAGCTTTACTCCACTGTGTAATACATTGCATTGCTCTCAGGAAAACATAAAAAGCTGAGGTTATGCCAAACCTGAATGAGCAACTCTTCAATGAGCTGTTCATGAAAACCTGCTTTCTTTGCACTCAAATTCCTGTATGAAAAAATGAAGCTGTCTTGTATGCAAGCCTTGTCATTCACACAATACTTGCGAAAACCAAAATCTCCTTTTCAAGGTTTAAAAAAAATCAACAAAACCCACTGAAATACTCATAGTAAGAGTTCCTATATGAAGTGATTATATTCCGTTATCTGCACCAAACTCACATAGGACTAAAAAAGTACATCACTTTACATATTTATAACATAGTCATTTCAGTTCTGTTGTTCTAACAAACTGAATTCTAATAGATCTCAAAGCCTTAGAACTAATTGTGCAGTTATTCATACTACCTTGTGATTATTCTGACAGTACCACGTAAAGTCAATATACAGCAAGTGATATTTTAATTAACACCACTTAAGCCCTAATTGTATTCTAGTTTCCCATGATTATTATTTATCAACATATATCCTTTATTAAAGACAAAAAAATCATGGTAAGGCTGGATTTTAAATGGTTTATAGCATTATAGGAGGTTATTACCATTCTGTGTCTTTTTTTCAAATTATCCTAGATCTATTTTAATACATCGTTGTGTTCCTGTCAGAGTACAGACAACGGCAGTTTCTCTCTTAAATGCAACAGGTTTCACGGTATTTTCCATAAAATTCTATCATGCCTTTACAGGACCTTTGTGCTTGGATCACTCTTTAGAAGAACCAAACCATACAACTAAAGAAAGCACAAACAAGTTTGTAAATGGTTCAGGAAGCATGAATGATCTTAGGTGTCTACCGGACACCTCAGATGACTAAAGTAACTTCAAAAACGGCTTCTAAAATTTCAGTCTGCCAGTCCCACGCTCATCTGCTGTTGACTGCTGAAGACATGAGACCACCCAGACACTTCAGTTTCTCCCAGGAGCTCCTGGCTCACCTGCACTTCTCTCCCTGGTCATCCAAACCTGCACCCAAATCCTGGGAGCTCCCTGCCGGCCCCAGGCACTGGCACGTCCGCTCATCTCATCGAGGGGTACATTAGTGGTGCCAAAAGAGACGTGCAACCCAAAACCCAAGGGGGAAGCAGTGAAGTCTCCCACGCTGCACAGCAGCCACCCATCAGCAGCAATCCACAGGGATGGAGAACGTCCAGGTCCAACTGCTTCCTGTCTCAGACTTGTAAAAGCTGCAACCACACCCCTCCTACTTATGACAGGACCATTCGTTTTGGGCTGCACTCTTCTCCCTCCTCTTGAAGCTGTCTGTAAAAACTTGTCCTGGTCACCTTACCCAGGTCTTTCCCATGCAGCAACATGGCTCCAGAACAGCGAAGAAACATCTCACCCCAGAATACCTGACATCATCCATCAACAAGAGAAGAGACATCCATCTCCTGGTCTCGCCACACTCTCACGTGACCCCCTTTCCCCCCAGACCAGGCCTCCCTCTTGCTGAATTTCTCCCCGACTGTCCAAATGTTGAAAATTTGGCCTGCACTGCAGTTTCACTCAGTTGGGAGAAAGCAGAGCGACTTAAGCACAAAACTCATCTCCTGAGCTTCACTGAAGACTGGTGGTGTGGAAACCCAGCTGCCAGGTTTTTAAACTATTATAGCTCTTAAAGAACAAAGCCACCGATTTTTATATCAGTATTTTAAGACGAGATCAAGCATCTCTGACCATATCTTTCCAGAATCTGTTCCAGTCCAAAGTTTCCAGCAATGTTCACTAGATCAATGGAAAGCAGAACTAGGCATCATCTCATGAACACAACTAATCCTTTCCTACACCCCACGGCCAGAGTAAAAAAGTCCCTAGCAGATGTTTACTTAACTTGTTCTTAAAGACCTGCAAAGAGAGAAACTCCAAAAATATTCCAATATAATCTCTTACAGTACATCTATCTAGAGGTGCCTTCTAAGCACCTCTGCTGTTTTTAGGATGGTCTTTATATACCAACCTTTTTTTAACTAGAATAATACTCTGCTGATTTTGCATTTTTGCATACATCTGTTATAAATCCCCAGTAAGGTGTCATAATATTATGGCAAAGACCACCATAAAAGCATAAACCCAAAATTTATTCTTACCATTATCATGATTATTACTGCTTACGCGATGCAATAAATGTGAGCAGCTTACCAGTTGTGCATACCAAAATAAGGACGTTAAATCTCTTGTTTCAACACAAAACATCCTGATGCTCTGGTTCAGGAGGTTATTCTTCTCCCCATCCCTGGGCATCGGGTGCTTTTACCGCTTTTTGCTGCCCTCGGTTTCCCCTGAAGCACCTCTTTGGCCATCACCAGTGGTGGGGCTCCAGACAGGATGATGATACAGCACGTTAAATTCTTCCAGGGTCCAGAGCCACCAGGCACAGCCCCCCCCAGCCCCCCACTGCCTGGGGCTGTCACCTCACCTTTGGGAATAACTTATCGCAGCTGGACTACATCGCACGTCATCCTGGGGCTGCATCCCATGGAAGGTTACACCTCATATCCCTAAGGTATATTTGCAACTTCGCACGGTTTCTTTCATTTCAAATCGTTTTAACCACTCAGGGCTGCGTTGCAGCTCAGTAGAGTTCAGCTTTTATAGCATCAAGCCAGAGACGGGTTGCACGCCATAGGACACGTCAGGGGAAACTCTCCTGCAGCTAGAAGCAGGCTTTGAGGGTGCTGAGTCTTCTTGGATGGTGCTGGAGAACCGCACGCGATGGAGGGTGACACTGCGCACCATCTCCCGTCCCTCCTTGGGAGCGGCACCCCAGAGCCACGCACAAGTTTTCTAGCCACGAGCCACCTGGCAACGTCCAAACCAGAGGCAGTGGGCAAGCCAGCAGCTCGGCGGCGTGAAGGGTCCCGGGTCCAGTGCAGGAACTCGCCCCCACACTCTTCTACTTAGCAGAAGTCCACACGGTCAGTACGCCTAAATAAGCCTTCAGAAAATAAATACATTTCCACATGCCAGTAGAACTACCATTCTCTGCATTAGAGGGGGAAAAAAAATAAAATATATAATTCTACCCTGAAATTTATGAGTGGGATCTTGAAATAGTCTCTCACTTCTTTCTTCTGCTCTGTCTCTGCCCACACAATGCCACGTAGCTCTGTGAAATTCGCTCTTTCTAATTCAGGGCATAAAGAGCAGACTGGAGAGACAGCACATTCCAGCTTCTCTGCGAAGGCAGGATCAGGATTATTAGCACAAAGATACATCTACCCAACCTCATTTTAAAATCTCCAATAAAGAGCATTCCTTATCACCGCTTTTTCACTGTTTTAACAATTGTTAAATAAAAGCCCCATTTTTCCTGATATTTGAAATCGTGGGGTTTAGCTCAGACTAATTTTAAAGCTAACCATAAGCAAGATTAACGTACACGGTTTGGCTTCCCAACAGACCTGCAAGGACTACAAATCTGAAGTTTTAATGCCAATATAAGCTCAGTTTCTTAGCATAGAGATGGATTATTTTTTTTTTAATGGGGAAGTAATTATAAATAATACTATAATTATAAATAATAAGTAATAAGTAACAGAATAAGTAATTATAAGTAATACTAAATAATACCTATGATAATAAAGGGAGGGGAAATGGCGCCTCACAGAATGTTTTTGTAATAGGAATTCAGGGAGAGAGGAAGATTTTTGAAAACTGAGTCAACCACTGCTTCTTTGGCAAGGAAAAGTAATTCACAGGTTTCCCAAACTAAGTCTTATTATACAGAAATGCAAAGTCTTTGCAAAGATCTCGCACATGCAAAAATGTTAAATCTGCTCGGTGCTAAGCTGAAAATCTGACATGAGAAGGAGCTACGCAACTTGTAAGTAGAGGAACCAAAAAGAAACAAAAAGTATGTGACAAGGATGACCAAGTGAATGGCACAGAGAGCCGAGCCCGAGCAGCGGGGCTCCGAGTCAAACACCCGCTCGAGGGGGACCAGCCATCGAGGACCAGGCCACCCAGGAGCTTCAGCTTTCTGCACCCTGCCCTGT
>VFFE01009207.1:122264-143967 GCA_008921705.1 Burhinus oedicnemus
CAAATCCTTTTTTTTTTTTTAAAAAAAAAAAAAAAATTCCTCGTACTTTTCGCTGCTCACTTGCACAAACCGTGAATTTAAAATGAAGTTACATCAAGTGAATATGCCAGGTTGTGCCTGCCTTAAGGGAACTCAGCACAATCTAACTCAAAGCCAACAGAGCTCCTCCAGGTCTACAAATGACAGGAGAATCGAATTTTTATATGAACAGAATTTTTAAAATATATCTACGTACGTATTTACTATTCTTCCCTATCATATATGGTAATTCAGGATCTGTGCTATTATTGCAAGAAGTTCAAGAACAAAAATAGAAATGGTGTTACAATGCACGACCCTTTGGAAAGACTATGAGGCATGAAAATTAAAACTCCACTAATGCGTCTTCAAAATACAGCAGATTAAAATTGTTATCTTCTTATCTCTCACCACAGCTCTATATCCTTGTCTCACTCTAAACTCTATGCCTGACAGGCAGACAGACAATATATCTCCCCTCAGACCAGCCTTGAAGAAATAAAAGAAAAATGAAGCTGTTATTCTATGTAAAACTTCATTCTTCACCTAAATAAAGGTATTACTTGTCTTATTTAATGATTTAGATTATTTTCATGCTTCTTCAGTTCTCAACATGAAGGTCAGCTTATACCGTTACTGCACAACAGCAGAAGTTCGCGCTTCCCAAGAGAAAAAGAACCGAGCACCAAAATTTCAAAGGATGCATCGTGGCAATCCCACGGGCATGAAAGAGGAGAAAATCCGCAGACGACTCCCGGAGCTCGAGCAGGGTTTTGGTAGTCAACGCGTTCTCACCAGAGACGCACAGCCCACTTCGTACTGAATGGATTAGAAATGTATTTTAATCAGTTCGAACCTCCAGTTCCGCAGCTCACTAAAATATATCCTTGTCCCTCAGTGTATTCCACTCTAGCACTATACAAATGAAAAACAATCAAATTAAGAGATTTTATTTTCATTGACTACATTACTGAACATACTTCTATTAACGAGTGCACTGATGACCTGCTCAAGGAAAAATGCAATTTCAGTTTTATAAATAATTCTGAAGATTCTTCACCATTACATCCAGAAAACACAGTGAAAAGCAAAGCTTTACGTTGCTCCCACTTCTGTTTCCAAAGGCAAAAATCCTTCTGAAACGCTGTGATGAACTGTGCTATACTCGAATTGCTAAAAGTCTTGATCTCATCTAAATAAATAGGTACTTTCTCATGGATTTGTAGGAGCCAGCCCCTCAGCCCAGTGCAGAGGAAAAGGCAATGCTGTTTATAGAAGGAAAACTCATTATCGTCTCTGTATTGGTTCAAATCGCAGCTATCCCATGAAAACTCAGAAGGGATAAGCTTACTTTTTTTCAGACAGGGTGAGAGGGGAAGGGCAGGTTCGCGCAATCACCGTACCCTAACGATAAGTGAGTATAAAGAGGCTGTTAAGAAAAAAAGGACTTTCTTAGTAACTCACATCAACAATGATTTCATTCACACGTCAGCAATCAAGTAAGAAATTCCTATCCCAAAATACTCCTTCCTCATAGATGTTGCCCGCTTTGTGTCATTTTGCTTTTTCCTAAAAACTAGTCTTAAAAACTTGCCAAAGGTGTAATCTGTGTCTCATAATAAAAATTAAAAAACAAACAAACAACAAACAAACCCTCCTGGGTTTTTTGGGGGGAAGCTTGCATGGTCATCAGGTGGCTAATAACAACTCCCACTTTATTGCCCTCCTGGTAGCCAGGCCCTAATGAGTTCAGCGAGGTTGGTAACGACCCTGTGAAGTCACTGGGAGCTCCCTCTGGCTGCTGCTGGGCGACTGCAACGTCAGCATCGAGGAGCAGATGCAGCAGTTCAACGTGTTCAGCCGCACAGAAAACGCCTATACAGTTAAAAAAAGTACTGAAACCAGATTAACGGAAGGTAAGTTTCAAGGTCGGGGTAAGGAACGCGTGCACGCGCTCATCTACAAGTTCCCGTAGAGTACACTCTGTATAATTTCTATGAGCAGTCTGTAATAAAACCCAACCACCTCGTAGGCCATCACGCAGAAATAACCACTGTGTGGAATACTTCAGGATTAACAGACATTCATTTTTAAATTTCTGAATTTATAAATAAATCAGGAGCATAAAAGCTTTCAAATCCTGGAAATCTTTTTCCCATCCCTGGAGGTGTTCAAGACCAGGTTGGAGCAACCTGATCTAGTGGGAGGTGTCCCTGCCCATGGCAGGGAGTTGGAACTAGATGGTCTTTAAGGTCCCTTCCAACCTAAACCATTCTAGGATTCTATGAAATGAATTGTAATACCAAAATGCTATTTTACCCATAACATTCTGGAGCACTGTTGTGAAATACAAGGATCCCTCCCGTTGGTAGAGAAATTAAGCACGGAGAGAGGATTTTTCCCCATTAAAACATTGTTTCATGTATGATCACCGAGTTAAAAACAACATAAAAATGAAATAAAGCATCCCTGCCCCTTGGAACAGGTAAAAATGTTGGTCCAGCTCCTGCAGGGCTTTGCCTGGCTGGAGACCGCAGAGGCAGGATGCTAATAAATGTTCCTTTTATAGAATGTCCTGATAATGGACAGCCTGGGAAGAGAAAACTAAGGTCACCGATATCTGTCAATTTATAACTACCTAAAGATTTTATTTTATTGCTGCCTTTATGACTTATAGTACAGACAACAGTTATTGACCACGTACCATCTGCCCTAGGAACAAACGAGCATTTCATAATTGTGTATCGGGTCAAACTTCACCTCTAGATGCATTAACGTTATTTCTGTCAAACTCTGTATAATAGGAACCCATGCATCACAGAGCAGGCTTTCTGAAGGCTAATATGATACTGACAATTAGCTAAATTTTGAGTAAATAACATGAAAGAGCAAATTAGGTTGTGAGAAAGTTGCAGATAGAGCTGAATTATCTCCATAATTATTTTTTTTAATAACAGTTTGCCTGTGTGGCAAAATACTGTAGGGCTACAAACACTTTCCAAGGTCTTAGAAGGCATATTTTTTTTTTTCCTTTCTTTCCATTCATAAAAACATCATGACACAATAGCTCTGAGTTAACTCAAGATAAGTACGTACACGCACCAACCTTCATCTCATCAAGAAAGAAAAAAAAAAACCCAAAAAACCCACAAAGAACATTCTACCACCTTTCCTCCCCTGCATCTGTGCAAGAGGCAAAATTTCACACCTCCACATCCCGCTTACGAAAAAAAAAAAGAAAAAAACACATTTGCAGTTAGACAGAAAAATAACTGTTGACCCTGGATGCTGCACACTGTTCCCCACGGCACAGAAAGGACCAGCAAAGGATCTTTTTGGCGGCTCTTTGCTGAGATTCGGGCTGACACCAGCATGCACCGTGCTATCAGACTCGATAATTGCAACTATAATGCATTTCATTTTGGGATCTCAAAGCAATTTGTAGACATTAAATAATTCACAAGCATTTTACAGATAGATACACACGCATAGAGTAAATGACTTGCTCAAGGTCATGTAATGTATCAGTGACAGATAATTAAAAGCCAGTGTAATTAATAGATGTCCCTGTGAGATTCCTGTATATCTAAGACTCCCTTCCCTCTCTAGCTGGAAGAGAAAGCCACCTCTTCGCAGTACGGATTGCCCAGGTTTACTTTTGGACTTTCTCCTTGAAAATCACTTCCAGGCTCCGCACGCCTTCCCGGTGATCGCATCCAGCGCGGTTGCACCAGCCGAGGTCGCTGCCAGCAGAGCCGGAGCCTGGCGGTGCCTACGCCAGCCCCGTGGTGGGCAGCGGGGACCAGCTCTCGTTTGCCAGCGGGTCAGTTAATGAGCCAGCACCACCCCGCTCCACACAGCTCTCCTCCTCCCGCAGCACTCCTCATTAAGGTTAAAAACAACTGCCATAACCTCATCAAAAAGAAAATTGGAGAGGCTGAAAACAGATAAAAATACACTAGAAGCGAGGGGAGCGCTGTATGAGTTTATTACCCTCTCTGTAGCAGTCCTGATCTCCAATAAAGGCTTTTTTCTTGCTGTTATTCACAATTCCATTCCTCTTCCACTTTTGCAATGCAGTGTCGGGGTGGAGGGACATTTCACAGAATCACCGGGGTTGGAAGGGACCTCTGGAGATCATCTAGTCCAACCCCCCTGCCAGAGCAGGGCCACCTAGAGCAGTTGCACAGGACGGCGTCCAGGCGGGTTTGGAATGTCTCCAGAGTCGGAGACTCCACCACCTCTCTGGGCAGCCTGTGCCAGTGCTCTGCCACCCTCCAAGTCAAGAAGTTCCTCCTCATGTTCACACGGAACTTCCTACGGCCAAGTTTGTGCCCGTTACCTCTTGTCCTGTCACTGGGCACCACTGCAAACAGACTGGTGCCATCCTCCCGGCACCCTCCCTTGGAGTATTTGTCAGCATTGATGAGATGCCCTCTCAGTCTTCTCTCCTCCAGACTATAAAGAGACCCAAGTCCCTCAGCCTTTCCTCATCAGAGAGATGCTCCAGTCCCTGATCATCTTTGTAGCCCTCTGCTGTCCCCTCTCCAGCAGTTCCCTGTCCTTCTTGAACTGGGGAGCCACAACTGGACACTGTGCTCCAGCTGCAGCCTCAGCAGGGCAGAGCAGAGGTGGAGGATGACCTCCCTCGACCTGCTGGCCACAGTCTTCTTGATGCACCCCAGGATGCCATTGGCCTTCTTGGCCACAAGGGCACATGCTGGCTCACCGTCATCCTGTTGTCCACCAGGACTCCCAGGTCCCTTTCCACCAAGCTGCTTTCCAGCAGGTCAGCCCCTAACCTGTACTGGTGCAGGCGGTTATTCCTCCCCAAGTGCAGGACCTTACACTTGCCTTTGTTGAACTTCATGAGGTTTCTCTCTGCCCAACTCTCCAGCCTCTCCAGGTCACGCTGAACGGCAGCACAGCCTTCCGCTGTGTCTGCCACCCCTCCCAGTTTTGTGTCACCAGCAAACTTGCTGACGGTGCACTCTAACCCTTCATCCAGGTCATTGATGAATACATCTTTCATGGCTTGGAATTTCATGGCTTTCCCTGCGGGAAAGGAGCAGGGCCAGAGGGAATGTGCTGGCACAGCCTAGGGCAAGGCACTGCCACAGCTCCCTGCCATTCACCTCCACTGCTTGGCAGTGTTTCTGTGTTTTTCCCCATGATATCCAAGGGGAATAGGCAATAGCAACAGGCTGGGGAAACGAGACTCCAGGGACGTAAAAAGTACCTGTGAAGACCGGCAAAAAACCAACACCAAAAACTACAGCAAATTGGGAGCTGCTCACGGAAGGTGCCTTTAGAAACTTACTCTGGCTGGTGGTTTCAATTCAGTAGCACAATTTCCAAATAAAACCATCAAGGTGTACTGTCTGATAAGCAAACAAAAATCACCAGTTGATGACATTTCAATAACCTTTACAAAATCATGCAAGCTGGTTTCTGCAACAACCCAAAAATGTACATTGAGCTGTTCATTCCACCTGAATCGCCCAGTGCGTGGTTTGCTGGCAGACTGAAATTCTGCCCGGAGGAGTTTGGCTGGAGAAAGTCCAGCCGTAAAGACTGACAACAGTTTGTCACTCTGCAAGAGGGAAACATTGAGAAAGTGGGCTGAAAGGGCACTTATTTTTGAGCTATTTATTTTGTACGGCCTCGATCTTCATTTTATCACTCTGTCTTAAAAAGAAAGGGAAATGAGAAACTGAGGAGCAAATAGATAAGACAGAATATATATTATAGCAGTATATATAACATTGGGCATGTTGCTGCAGTCTGTTATGATGCTTACTATACTTTCAGATCCCGTGATGTACCTGGCAAGATAATGGGTGGATTCTCACATCATTTATTCAGGCTAGTACATCAGTTTTTCAATTATTCCATTCAAACAAAATCACTAACACAAACTGAGGTCAGACGCTCAGACTGAGTATCTTAGAAAAGAAAGATTTGGGCCACGCATGAAAGGCTTGACAAGCTAAGCTGAGTAGAACACAGAACGAAGAAGCCGTTGCCAAAAACTAATAAAAATTTCCAATTTCATTTTAAAAACCCAGGGAAATTCATGAGGAAGTGCTGGCTGCCGAGCTGCCCCTGGGTAAAGCACGAGACAGCAGCAGTTCTCATTCTGCTGTCTCCTAACTCCAGTGCTCGTCTCCTTTGAGAAGGAACTGCTCCTCAGCCCAGCCAGGTGAGCAAAGCCCTTTTCACACTGATAATAGGAGTTTTATCCCCCCATCCCATATAATTAAGGAAGAGTCGGGAACGACAGGGCTGACGGGAGCCATGGGGGTCACTGCCAGGTTATGATGCTCAGAAGTCAAAAGAAAATATACTCCTCTTCATCATCCCACCTCCATCTCCTGTGCATCAGACTAACACCAGCTCCTGTTTTCCATGTCAGGACAGTTAGTGGATATGTAATGGCTTCAAGCTGGAAGAGGGGAGATTTAGATTAGATACCAGAAAGAATTTCTTGCCTGTGAGGGTGGTGAGACCCTGGCCCAGGTTGCCCAGAGAAGCTGTGGTTGCCCCATGCCTGGAGGTGTTCAAGGCCAGGTTGGACGGGGCTTGGAGCAACCTGGTCTGGTGGGAGGTGTCCCTGCCCATGGCAGGGGGTTGGAACTGGATGGTCTTTACGATCCCTTCCAACCCAAACCAGTCTATGATTCTATGTAGCTGCCTGTCCATACTAGCCTTTAAATAAAAAGTCATTTCATCTTCTGTGTAGGGATAAGGCTAACAGCTAGCAAGTGCTAGGTCTTAATGAAAGCATCCAAAAGCTCCACTTAGTTTAAAAACCATAAGCACATGCTTAAAAACCAAAAGCATACGCTAGGCAGATTTATTTTGGTTTCCTTGGTTTAACAATCCTACCTGCCAACTCCGTACAGAAATGCGAGCAAAGGCAGAACATGAGTTATGGAAAAGACTGAGGATGCTTTCGGTGCAGCTGGCGCGAACCTCCCTCTCTCCACCGGCCGCTCTGGCACGGGCTGACCGTTGTTCTCGGCACTAGAAGTGAAGTGCAGATGGAAGGGACTGGAAGCAGCCCTTGCAGCTACGGGCACATCATTACACACACACACACACCCCCCTTCTGCTCTGGGTGAGGCAGTTGCGTTTTGATCAAAGAGAAAGGAATCAACGAGCTCTAATTCGATTAGCAAGCAAAAACATCAAGTAATCCAAGGTCACCGAGAATAAGAGTGACTGAGGTATACACGCACTGTTCACCAAAATATAAATCAGACAGCTATTCTCTTGATAGCAGCTAAGTCGCCTGCTCCAGGAACCAGAAGCATAACTCTTTGTTTTCCATTAATCCACCCGAAAGGCAGGACTAACACAGCTGATGGCTCTTGTACCACACAGCAAGATGAGACGGGGTGAAGAACCGCCTGTCCTGCAGGCATTGCCAAACAGACCTTGCTACAACCCTCTTTCCCCAAATGCCCCGTCTGCAACCACCAAAACGGAGGAAAAAAAAACAAACCCAAAACACGGAAGTTGCTTCAGCAAAGCAGGAAGAAGGGTAGGAAGAAGCCAGCGCGCCGCCCGGCACACCACGTCTGGTGGAACCCCACGTCTGAGCTGGCACGAGCCAGGCACCAAGCCAACGGAAGATGCTGCCTCCTGAAGCACAGCTCAGACAGCAACCAGAAAAGGGGGAATAAATGGCAACCAAGAGCTAGGTTTTCGAAAACATCATGCTTCATTCAATTCTTCCCCAGGATAAGACGCGTTAAATTTTTAAAAACTGATATAAATTAAACAGACTAAAAGTATGCGTATTCTGTGTCTGCATAACATCCTTTAGCGCACTGCTCCTGAATCTCAACGTTCATGTACCACAAACTGCACAAATGTAGCTTGAACGGATCGAGCGAGTTGAATTACTGTCAGCCAGTGTCACAGGCAGTTCAATTCTTCCAACTGCCTTAACCTTTGATGCAAAAGTAATAATAATTTAATTGCTATGACACATTTCGCCTGTAGATATTAATGGGTTTGCAATACCCAAGTGAAGGAGATTGACACCTCGCTGTCATTTTACCAGTGGGAAAATGAGAGCACGTGGATCCGACTTATCAGGAGGCTATGTAATGATGATCTAGTCCGACCTAACATATAAATCAGAATAGGACTTCCCTGAATTAATCACCTCTTGAATTACTGTGTATATTTTAGGAAACTCATTCATTTTTTCCTAGTGATACAAATACACCACGGCCCTTGGTACACTGTTCTACTGATTAATTATTCTCATTTAAGAAAAAAAGTATTATCTTACTTCTAGTCTACACTTGTCCTTTCTCAACAGTGCATGTTCTTCATATCTTTGTCAGGTAGACTGTAAGGCTCTGTTATTATATTTCTGTTCTTTGCACAGATACCTACGGACCATGATCAAACCACTCTATAACCTTCTCCAACAAATTAAATAATAAAAGAGGCCCTTTCCTCTTAAGTATCTTTTCCAATTCTTTAACCAATGTCATGGTTCACCCTGGGTGTCTTTAGCACTTCTTTAATTTTCTTCTTGAACTACAGATGCAATTCTTCAGCAGGGTCTTCCCCATGCCAGGTACAGAGGTGCTAGGCTTACTCAAGGGTCCCATTTTCACAAATTCTCAAAATCACACCAACAGCTTTGGCTGCCACATTGTGCCGGGTGTGACATTCAGCTGCTCAGCAGCCTTGACCCTCAAGACTTTCCCAGTCGGTATTTTCCAGCAAAGCCTGCAGTCTGTAGAGTTAACCTCTTTAATCCAGAGTACACATCCACATGCGTTATAGCATTTGCTGGTACCGAGCTCCTCTAATTATTCTACATCAATCAGTGACAAGTTTTCTTCATTAATTCCTGCTCTCACAAAATAACGTATCTGTGCTTGTGTTACCCATGAACTTTGTCAATGCTTTGTTTTCTTTCAAGGTCACGGGTCAAAATATTAGAAAAATATTTTATCTGATGTGGAGCCCACAACCACTGAGGCATTCCCTGGGTCTTTTCAAACCTCGGCACACAAGCAGCTCCCCTCCACTCTTCCACCATTTCCCACTGTTTCAAGAATTACTAAAATGGGAACATGGATAATTTAGACACTTCTTCAACCAGTTCTTGAATACAATATATTTAGACAAGCTAATTTGAAATCAGACATTTGAACATGTCTATTTCAGGTACTTCTGTTAGAATTTACTGATCTGCCGTTTAACTCTTGCTGAAACTCCCTTGATGCCATGCTATGCTCTGGATACATCACCCACCTTCTCCTCTGATCACATAGAATATCAGGACATCCACAGCTTTACTGAAAATCCCACCATATGTAAACGTACAGCCCAGCAAAATGCAGATCTGCACCAAATTCTGGAGCTGCCGGGCCATCACCCACCTCCTGAAATGGGGCATGGGTCCAGGCTAATTAGTCCTGCTGCGAGCCCCGGCTTGGGCAGGAGAGTGAGTGTACTGGTCCCAGGGTCCTTGCCAGACACGGCAGCTCACTCAGGCCTGGTACGACTGAAATGATGCTTCAGTAACACTTAGCCCTGCAGCTCAAGGTGTTCTCCAGCTGGCAGAGGAAATCCACAAAACCGTGGCTTTTTGGAAAGAAGCATAGCTTTAATAAAGTCCCTAATTATCATTTGCATTTTCTTTCTATCTGATTGGCCTCTGAATTTTTTTTTGTTTCTTGAATTTGAAGACTTTTACGCATCAAGTGTGTATTCTGTATCTATGGGCTTTACTGGCCACATAGAGCTTTCAGAGAGAACATATTTTTAAGTTAGGGAAGGGAGTAGCTCTTCACTGGCCTTCCATGGGTGCAGGATATCAAGAACTTCACTGTGATCTCTCAAAAGCACCTCAGAAAAAGTAGCAGAAGTAGTGACATCCTACAATTGTGAACTATCGACACCACATGTGGGACCAGAGGGGGGCTTCCTAAATCTGCTCCGTCTCCTCTGTGGGGCTGAGCTCATGCTGGGAGCAATAAGGGTGAGCATCTCCATTCCCCTACTCCCCAGTCTCGGCAGTTATGACTATCTGGGACAGGGCTGGCACAGCCTGGAGAGAACAAGGCAGAGAGGGCACCAAAGTGTTCCTCCAGGGATGCCCAGTGTCCTCCCCATCCTTCCTTTGGAGCACTTCACAGAACTACAGCCCACGCCCCAGTGTTGGGATAACGAATTAGGGATCAGCACTTGGGACGAAGTGCCCAAGCACTGGTGTATTTTTGCAACCGTACTTCCTCTCCCAAAATGAGCTCATGTCAAAATGCATAGGTGCATGAGATATTCAAAAAACACAGGAGAAAGCTCAGGTGAATACAGAAGCCTACTACATAAGTAAAGCATTAAAACAACAATAAAATCCAAATACAACTCTTCGGTTTTATGGCGAGGTCAATAGATTACTTCTTGCCCAATTCAATTCAGGTATACACATGCGTATGCAAGCATGTATGAATTTTTACTGATGAAACCACTCTTAAAATACATGCATGCATGCATACACGCACAAGTATGTATCTCCCCCGGCTCGCCATCTTATTTATATTCTAGATATTATTTATGTGAAATCAAAAGTGACTCCTCAAAAATACAGCTGCTCATTTCGTTATCACTACTGCCCAATATTTTCCTGACAGTTATCCGAGTTATCAGCGTTTTCCTACGTGACCTACCTCAATACGCTGTAGGACAGAGATATCAATATACACAATGACACGTTGTGTCACACAGCTTTCACGCCTCCATAACAATCACAGTCTAGCACCTCTAAAACATTTTCAAATTTTATCTCGCTGTCCTTGGCTATTTTGACCCCTTATTTTCTCCTAATTTAATCTCCGCGATTATCAGCATATGATTGCATCAGGAAATAATATTAGCTAATTACAGTTTATCGCATTTGCAACTTGGCCTTGTATTGTGACTCTAAAAGCTCTCAGTGCACCGAGGAGCTATGGGAAGTCCTGGTATCTACCAGATAAGCTAAGCTTTGTCTCCACATGTAAAATCAGCCTGCAGCTGAGCCTGCTCCTACAGGTGAGGTGCCAGAAGAGGAGGTTAAGTCAACTCGAGCAGAGATGGACATCCTGCACCTGGAGTTGTCCTCAGGGCGGGTGCTGGTTCACCAGCGGGTGGTGGATCTTCATGGAGATCATCCATTGCACCATAGAACAGGGCCAACAGAGGGCAAAGGCGCACGAGCACAAGTGTCCTACACACCCCTGGGCAGCCTCCCCACCCCCAGGCGGGGGCTAACCCACTCGAAGTGTTTCGTTTCTAGTGGTGACGCTGAAGTAACCCATCTGATTAAAGCCAGGCAAGCGTTTTGCTGAATTAGGGTCACATTGCTGAATTTCAGCCTCTATCAGCAACTCTTCCCTGAATTACTAAATCAATGCTCTATCACGCTAGTGGGGACACTGGACTGCTGGGAGTGCTGTCTCTGTTTAATTAAAAATTAAAATGGAAGCCATCACCATTACTGGTGATGATTAAAGGTCCCGGCAGCACCTTTTTTCACAAGGGCAGCATTAACTGTAAAATCCAGAACGAGTATCAGCAGGAGGAATTAAACTTCTCCACGTACATACCTCATTCCTTCAGATACAATATTTACAAGCACGGGTGCACATTGCAAGACCATTTTTACAGCTCTTGTATTCTCAGCAGTTTACAGAAGAAATAAAAGCTATAATCTATAACCCTAAGGTCTTACCAGTATGATCCCGAAGCTGCAGGCTCTGATTGTATTACTAGGATTAGTGTTTACTACTTTAAGTAATGCTCTTGACCCCTGTTTAATAATAGATATTTCCTCTCCTCTGTTCAAACAGCTCGCTAATTCACGGGCTGTGGGTAAAATTCACCTTCGCACACAAAGCACGACTATTTCCATGAGGGTTTGTACGGAATCTAAGACAGGCACGCAGGCTTTCTGCTAAGCAACCGGTTTCATCCAAAGAGCATCCTTTTGAAGGAACTGTTAATTATTTTCACAGGAAAAGACTATGTTTGAAATAGGACTGGAAGGAGGTACCGGGTTGCTTTTCCCATCCGCCATGCGATTGCTCATACCTTAATTTATGCACGAGGCAAAATTTTCATCTGCTTTAAGTACTGGGCTGCTGAGATGTGATACTAATCGCTCTGACAGCTGTCACTCCTCCCATCACCACTTAACACATTTAGCTGTTGAAAGGAAAACCAGGCGAGCACACAAATAAAAAGGCTTATTCCGCAACAAAGAGTTTAAAGATTTGCCCCTGGAAAGTCTCAGGAAAATTACAGTTTTAAAAGTGTAGATAAGAAAAAAAATAAAAGCTGAAAAAGCTGAAAAAGCCAGCTTGAGTTTTAAGGAATTATATGTATGAATCAAAATTCACCGCACTTCAGGGGATGTAAGGAACACAATTTATTAATTTCTGAATTGCGTTTTGATTCTTACTCGAGTGTTTTGTTTATTGACGTAGGAAAACATACTCATACTAATTCAGAACATGTATGCAACTCTCCTACCATACAGGATCACAGAATCACCGGGGTTGGAAGGGACCTCTGGAGATCATCCAGTCCAACCCCCCTGCCAGAGCAGGGTCACCCACAGCAGGTTGCACAGGATGGTGTCCAGGCGGGTTTGGAATGTCTCCAGAGTCGGAGACTCCACCACCTCTCTGGGCAGCCTGTGCCAGTGCTCTGCCACCCTCACAGTCAAGAAGTTCCTCCTCATGTTCAGATGGAACTTCCTATGGTCAAGTTTGTGCCCATTACCTCTTGTCCTGTCACTGGGCACCAAGGCAAAAAGACTGGTCCCATCCTCCCGCCACCCTCCCTTTAAGGATTTGTCAGCATTGATGAGATCCCCCCTCAGTCTTCTCTCCTCCAGACTAAAAAGACCCAAGTCCCTCAGCCTTTCCTCATAAGAAAGATGTTCCAGACCCCTGATCATCTTTGTAGCCCTCTGCTGTATCCGGTTACTCCCTAAAATACTGGGCTGAATCCCACCGCAATGAGAGGCTCGGCACAGAACACAAACCCCTGCCTCTGCTGGGGAGGAGCAAACCTGCAAGAAACCTCAATGGCAACCGGATTTTCACCTAAAACTCTTGGTTTAAAGACATGCTTTCTGAAACCAGATCATGAAGACAGGCAATGGTCAGTGTGGAGGGGGGGAAAGATTCACGCAATGAAAGCAAATCATTGCGAAAAGAGAAAGACTGTTGCCTACAACTAACACAAAAATTGTACAATTCCGGCTGTGCATCCAGATAGGAACCAGCAGGGCAAACCCACTAAGTAGCCTTTGTGGGTTTATTTGCGCTTTTCCTTTCTATATTCCTCTTGTTGCCTTTCAATAATTACTCCCATCAGAACTTGTTCTATTATTGGGAGATACTGCACATACCCTTGGCAGAGATCCCAGGTTTCACTCCTGTGTGTTCACCTTCCGCCCACTGAGAAAATGAACCTCTACCGAAGAGTCATCCTCGGCATCGCTTTTCTTGAATAGGTATTGAAAATGAAGTAAAAGCTTTGAAGTCGAGATAAACTTATTTTAATACTACTCCTGAAAGCATGACTCGGCTCACCACGTAAGCCAGGGCTCCGCTTCCTCCGGTAGATCACATTATTGCACCTGGAAGGAGGAAATTTTCAACACGGTTCTGTGAAACAGTACATAGCCAATTGTTTTCTCCGATGCCCATTTAATAGGTGTTTAGTACCCGAGAAAAACACTATTCACTTTCCTAGAGGTGACAGAGCTTCTGGGAAAATGGTATCTCGCCTCAGGGCAAAACCCACGTACACACAAAATATGGCCCCTGCATTTCCTCCTGCCTGCAGTTGAAACGACATCTCCAGCGTTTGCTAAACAAATACCTTTTAGAGCCTTAATGCAGAACTGAAAACCAGGTTTGAAAGAATCCTGTATATAAGTTTATAGTCCTTTTGCTACTTTATTAAATGAACCCTCCTTTAGTTGCCTTTTTTCCTGTCATTTTTTAAGTCTTCTTTTTTCCTTTTTTTTCCTTTTTTTTTTAAAAAAAAAAAAAAAAACAGAAACCTCTTGAAAGAACATACAGAGGAACAGAAAATATGTTGAAGGCCAAAAGCCTTAGCCAAAAAAAAAGTCTTGAGAAGCTTTTTCACTGAAAATTAAAAGCTGAGATAAAGGAAAAAGTAAAACATCTGACATTACACACAAAGCTTTACAGGTATCAGAGGAAATTTGTCGTTTATCTGGAAAATTCTGATGTCCAACATCCAGTTGGGAAAAATGAAGAGACTGGGTTAGAAGACAAGCAGGTACGAGCTCATGTGCAAACCTCAGGCTGCGTTTCTTGCGAATCTTTAATAAAGTTGGGGAAATATTTCACTGTTGACAGGCAGCCGTGGAAATCCACTGTGCGATGGCAGCGATCCCCCCTGCTCTGCATCTGAAGCATTTTGGTTTAGCACACGTTAACTGTAATTTTTAAATGCCTTCTGAATGACTCACTGTATTGGAATTAAACCCTTTCAAAGAAAACCCCCACCCTCAAAACCACAATAAAACAATAATAATAGTAACAACAACGCCCCACACCGAAGGAACACCAGCACGGCAATTCTTCCCAAGGCACCGGTTGCTCTGGCATAAGCCAAGCCTCCAGCGCGGCCCCCAGCCCCGGGCGCCCCGAGCTCAGGCAAAGCACCAGCTCCACTCTCCCGTGACTTTAATGATTTATATTCCCTTCTGCTGATGGATCTCAGTAACATCTTTGCCATTTTAACTCTATCAAAAAGCTAAAATGATGGCCTCAAGGATTTTCCTATTATAGTCACATGTACCCTGTAGCCTGGTTCGTTGCCTCCAGACTTATTTCACATTTGTCTATATTACACTGTATGTTTTCATGTAATTTTCCCAATAACCATGAAGCCTAAAACCTTCTAAATGTGGTTGCATTATTTCTCATTAAACACAAAATTGAAATTGATGACAAAGCAGGTTCCAAACTGGAGTGGAGAACATAATAAGCCACAAAAATCTTCCATATGTACGTAAGACCCTAATTTTGTCTCATTACTCCAAATTTCATATAATCAAATGTTTAATTACTTGTCTTTCCATCCATTTCATTGAGTACATGCAATTATCTATATATATTAAATTTATACATACAAATTCCCAACTAAGTGACTTACTCTTATGATCTTTTCATGTAGAATTATTATTTACAGTTTCCAATGCGCTAGCTCTGTTTTTACACACAACGTCCAATTTTACTGTGATTTAGTATCACAACTCTGAGCCCAATCTCAAAATTTTAGTCCCTCGGCTACACGGGGAACTTAGTAAATGGGTTTGAAAGACTTGTAACATCCACTGCCCTGCTCTGGTCTGCCAAAAAGGAATATAGTAAGAAACCCTCAGGTTACTAGACGGTACCAGAGTTATATTCCCGTATTGACTGGTTCCAGTCAAGTTATGTTCTATCACTACAACTTACAGCGTTTTCTTACTGAAACGTTAGCAATACAGATGTATAAATAAAAACCTTTTGTTTTTATATATGGAAATTATTATTCAGAATCACAGCTGATGCCACTCAAGAAATTCTGTAGCCTAAGCAGTGCTTTGACAACCAATTTCCAACTGTTCGGACCCAATTTAACACTCCCTGAGAATTCAGGGGGCACGTACCCAGGCAGAGCAGCTGGACCGAGCCTTGCGGTGACACACACCCGTGCCGACAGCACTCTATTTGCTCTGCCTGGGGGATAAAACTGATCTGCCTTAAATTAACAGCAGTCATCCCCGAGAGTTTCTTATGTTATATTTTCAAATATGCATCCCCTTCCAGATTTTTTTTTTTTTTTTTCCTCTTAAGAATACATGAAAAATGCTACTGGAAATGGCATCCTTCCCTGCTAGCTCACTGCAGCATTCGCCCTCATCATTAGGCAAGAACAAAAAGGCCCCTAATTTTCAATTTAACCCCTGTATCTGCCCATCCCAAGCAGGAGTCATGAGATGTAGATGAGACGGCCTGTCCTCATCAGACCACACAGACTACTTTTCAATTCAACAGGAAAAATACTGGGAATATTTCACTTCTGCTGTTCCTTCAAGCAAAAAAAGGAGAAACGCCCTTAAATCTCCTTTGCCTTCATTTTACCCAGGGAATTTTATGTAAGATATTAATACTTATTTGATTCTAATTGTATTTGCATAGATTCAGGAAATAAGGCAGAGAAAAAAGAAACACCAACTAGATCAAATATTTGTTCAGGAAAATGTGGTTTAGGCAATCATTAAGAGACATCTACCACCTGATCCTCATCCACGGGAACACCGAATGTTCTGCACTCACGCTGCCTAAAAGAAATTTATTTCGACATTGGTAGACCGCAACAGCTAATAGACACAATACTAAAGAGAATACCGATTATATTTTTGTATTTCTGGAAAATTCCTATTTTAATAATCACTCATACATCTTTCTCTAATACCTCTCATTAAACTTACTCCTCGCCCTGTAAGTCCAATCACCAGAAAATGCAGTTTCTCTTGGGGCGTGTGGAATAACCACCGGGCACACAGGCTGCAGCACGTTTGACCACGAGCAGGTCAGCATCCCTTGAGTCAGAGGCACTACGTCACCTTTAATACATAATTTTCTTTGAATCAGAGAAACACGTGCATTTTCAGAGTGCAAACGTTCAAATGCGTTTATTTTTCAGCAAAAGAAATGCTGAGTCTTGAGCACCCCATAGCCAACGTTGAGGCAGCATCTCGCCTCTTCCAGCTCTCTGCTGAAGACGTTGACTTAGGGTGCTCCTAATCCGGTGTATCCTTAAGCAGATGGCAGCGCTCCACCCTACCCTCTCTGCAAGATTTGCTTTCATGAATAATAGTTTTAAAAACTTATTTCAATTGCATATGTCACGCCAGTTTCTCAAACGATACCTAATGTGAAAGCCAAAAAGTAAATCTCCATCCTCAGTTACAGCAGTCTCATTGGGGAATGACAACGTGTGCGTTTCCTCCTTCAGGCGCGGAAGATCCCAGAAGAAAAAGAAAGTGCGTGTGAGTTACAGGGTAGAAATCTTTTCCTGTGGAGAAGGGCAGCAAAGATCGCTAAATTTTTAACGACAGCGGGAAACAGTTTGATATTGAACTGCTGTCACTGTTTTCAGACCATTTCGTAAGTAAAAATCGTTATACTGAAGATGGAAAATCTAGAACAAACTTCAGGTGAATGAAGAGACTCAAATCTTTTCAGTGTTTGTGACAACTGCAAAATATGATGTCAACTGGGAATTTGTAGGCAATTTTTTTTCCTGGTTGACATCCATTGGCAAGCATGCTCACCCCTAGGTTGCAAAATATTCAGATTAAGTTTAAGAATCCACCTTTTACACTCATGGGTATGTACTTAGGTATTTTGGGATATTTAGCAACCTATACTCTACCCTTAATTCTCGAAGACCTTCTATAGCCACAGTTAGTGTGATGATTTTTGTTTTTTAAGGGCTGTCCAGCTGAACACTCCTTTGCTCCCTCAAATGAACACTAGAGATTCATTCAACGCCATCTCCAACAGATAGGTAAAAAAACGATTGGGGAACCTTGCGAATCCCACAGATCCATGGCCTTTGAGATTTTTCAAGATACAAGAAAGGAAGAAACCATTTATACCTTTCTGCCAGCAAGCAAAAGGTTGGGGTTTGACCTTTCGGAAGTCATCATTTTCATCAAACAAACTGTATTTACAGTGGCTGGAAGACCACCGAGAACCACGGCTCTGGTTCATTAATGGTTTGTAAGCTGCAAGGAGATGAAAGCTGCAACCTGCCGGAGTGAAGAACCCTGCCGTGACATTTAAGGACTGCGTGGCTGGCGTCTGTGGGAGAGGCAGCATCCCCCGCGGCAGGCACTATCGCCGCGCATGGAAATCCCACGTTTATCCGGCAACGTGAACACAGCATGCGATGGAAGAGGAGCCTGCATGGCCTCAGGTTAATTAGCTTTGCCACATTTTCCCTGCCTATTTTAGGAAAGGTATTCTACGGTTTGCTGTCGTTAACAGATGTGTAACCCCGCAAGAGGCACATAAATGCTTTACCGCTGAAGTTAAAATTGGAGTCCTGGACCTCAGCTAGCGCAGCGCCTCCTGAGCCGGGGGAAGCCGGCTGCTCTCCGATGTCCAAGCCTGCAGTAGCTAATGTTCAACCCCAAACCTGCCATCCATCACCCAGGACACGGCGCCTTTTGCTATGCCCTCGGGGTTTCGCAGCGTTCAGCCACCACAGTCCCGCTGCAGAGCTCATTGATAAATGTAACCAAAGGTTTAGAATCCAAATTGCAGTTTAAATCTTGCCCGTCTCGATGCGTGTTTCAACACGCTTGTTGCAATTACTGGGGAATCCATAGCTTTGCTCTTCTGAACATCACTTTATCGGGCATTTGTTGCTTCAGTTTGTATATATTGATTTTATTTTTTTTTATAAAGTGATTTCAAAACACATGTTGTGCAAGTGCTATAAAAATCAAAGCGCAACATTATTCTTGTTAATGCCGGCAGTCCAAGAAAATAGGCAGAACCCTAATATTTTCTACTTCAATACCATGACAGTCTTAAATACAGTACAGATCAAAAAGCTGTGAGTACTGGTGAATTAACTCTTTCCAGCCCCAAACTAACAGAGTGTACACTTCAAAATAAGTTTAGCAGGTTCTAGATCTGGAGAACAGTATCTGGAAAACTGAAGCTTTCAGTCAGGACATCGCTGTGCAGGAAAATAATTCTGATGTCTGAAACAAGCAGGACTATTACTAGAATAATTAAAAACACGACTGCCCTGATCTCGGAATCATAGAATGGTTTAGGTTGGAAGGGACCTTAAAGACCATTTAAGTCCAACCCCCCTGCCATGGGCAGGGACATCTTCAACCAGATCAGGTTGCTCAGAGCCCACCCGACCTGACCTGGAATGTTTCCAGGGATGGGGCAGCCACCACCTCTCTGGGCAACCTGGGCCAGGGTCTCTCCTCCTGAGATCTCATCTAAATCTCCCCTCTTCCAGTTTAAAACCATTACCCCTTGTCCTATCACAACAGGCCCTGCTAAAAAGTTTGTCCTTATCTTTCCTGGAGCCTCTTTAGGGACTGGAAGGCTGCAATAAGGTCTCCCTGGAGCCTTCTCTTCTCCTGGCTGAACACCCCCAACTCTCTCAGCCTGGCCTCACAGCAGAGGGGCTCCAGCCCTCCCACCATCTCCGGGGCCTCCTCTGGCCCCGCTCCAACAGGTCCATGTCCTTCTGCTGTTGGTGTCCCCAGCGCTGGAGGCAGCACTGCAGGGGGGTCTCCCCAGAGCGCAGCAGAGGGGCAGAATCCCCTCCCTGGCCCTGCTGCCCACGCTGCTGGGGATGCAGCCCAGGATGCGGGGGGCTTTCTGGGCTGCCAGCGCACGTTGCCGGCTCACGTTGAGCTTCTCTCATCCATCAACACCCCCAAGTCCTTCTTGGCAGGGCTGCTCTCCATCCCTTCATCCCCAGCCTGGATTGATACTGCAGGTTGCCCTGACCCAGGTTCACTTGGCCTGGTTGAAGCTCACAAGGTTCACAGGGGTCCACTTCTCGAGCTTGTCCAGGTCCCTCTGGATGACATCCTGTCCCTCAGGCGTGCCAACCATACCACTCAGCTTGGTGTCATCATACAGAATTTGTCATAGGGTTGTTTTCTTTTTTTTCCTACTGCTGTATATTCACCAGTCTTCCCAACAACTCTGTTTTTAAAGTCTTAGCACTCCTAAGCCCAGTTCAGCAATATTATTCCTTTAATCTTCTAAATTTTGCCCATGTATGCTGCCTTCATAGCTTGTCTTGTTCAATGGAGCTACTCACATAGTATTAGGACACTTTTCAGTGCAAGTATATGGCTCACAATCTGGCTATTAATTTGAAAGGAGCTTGCACATTAATTTATTATATTAATACTTTGCGCTTTTATGGCATTTTTCCATTTAAGAATTCCAAAGTACTTTACAAAAAACTAATAAATTACATCTCACTATGCTCCTCTGAGATAGCTATTATTAACTACATTACACACACGGGGGCGGGGGGGGGGAGAGCGAACCTTACAGAAACGCTGAATGAATTACCCAAGGTCGGATAAGAAGTCGGTAACAGAGCTCAAAATAAAAAAAGTAAATTTTCGCTCATGCTTTTGACAATTCCTCTCAATAGTACTGAGTACATCCCACAGAAACCAAAGCACACGGGAGTGAATCCTGCAACTCTTAATGAATCAGTTGGGATTTCCCCTACGTACAACTCAACGCAGAAGATCAGCTGAAGTTTCAGTAAGGTCAGGATTGGTATTTCCTTAAGGACCGTGCGCAGCCCAAGAAAGAAACAAAGTGGTTTTGAGTTATAGCCACAAGAAGGGATCCATGTTAGTGGGAGCTGTACTGCATAGCTAAAATTAACAGTTCTGGGGTAAAAACCCAACGGTAGCAATGCTGATCCAAACACTTCCGTCATCTACGAGTCAAGGTTCTACTCTAATGGAAGTTTTTCTTAATTAAATATGTTGGCACGTGTCCCATGGACACGTAACGAGGATGTGAAAATCCACCTAACTCTCCTGCAGTAACTTCCGATTTTAATAACTTCAAGATCTTGTGTGTGTGTGTATTTTATGTATGTATACGAAATAAATGCACACACACATCTTCCAAACACACCTACAATTAAGCATCTTTCTTACCACGTGTTTTGCTTGAGCTTAGTAATTCTAGCAAGTAGATGCTGGGACTAAATGCAGAAAGGCTGTTCCATGGGTTTGGTTTTTTTATTATTAAAACCAAGCAAAACTAAACAAAACCCTAGCTTTCTGTGATTAAAAAGTCATTAATATATTTGCAAGAGCAGTTACATCTGGTAATGCTTCCCACCTATCGTTAAAGATTTGAGAGGGCCAGAAGAGCACTCAAAGTTTCGATGAGGCAATGCTCCCCTATACACCGGAAATACATAAGCTGTCAACAGAAAACAATTTTAAAATGTTGACAGAGAGGAGGGCAAGTAAAATCAAAGATGGAATTCTCCCCAACTAAACAATTAAACTAAAATAATAAGAATATAATTTGGTCTACCATATTTTAAATGTAGTGGAGAGAGAAAGAGAAAAAAAAGTCCATAATCCAAATATTTTGATGGACAGTCATACTTCAAAGAATAAATATAACACATTATGCAAATAATACCTCTAAGAGTAAGATGAAGCCTGTAATTTGGGACACAACTGAAGAAAATTAAGAGTTGGTTACCTGAAATTTGCAATTCTTTGGACAGATTTACCTCATACAGTTTTTCATTAGGATAAATATTATAATCCACTATGGGATCCACAGAAAGCTACTAGTAAAGCCAGAAATTACTAAAAACATATGCTGCAAGCGGTTAACAGATTGCTTTTCACAGTGAAGAAGCAGTTAACCTCTACCCTTTACCCCAAAATGCCCCATTCAGTCAATCAAACTCTTTAATAAGAACAGGCTTTCATCCAGTTTTTCTAGAAGTTGGATAATCCCGCTGCGTGGAAAGAAATCGGCCAAAGGTGTTTCCCAGCTAACCAGAAATGCTGAGGAAATTTCAGAGGGAC
>VFFE01009207.1:143987-195253 GCA_008921705.1 Burhinus oedicnemus
GGGTTTTTTTGTTTGTTTTTTTTTGTTTTGGGTTTTTTTTTTTTTTTTTAAGACAGTGAAACAAAAGCACAAGACAAGGAAAAACAAAATATGATATACTGGCAGGCGCTTAAAAGGGTATTTTGAAAGACGGGAGGATGGTCTGATGGTCGGACCAAAGACTCGCCCAGAGCCTTGATATCCCACGCGACTGCAGCAGCTTGCTCGCTCTGCGACCTCAGGCGATGCGCTGACGTTCCCAGGTCTCAAACAGCCTCAATGTGAGCTCTTAGTACACCGCGGTGGCTAAAAAAGCTTGTGTAAGCCTTGGATGTTTAAAGAGGAGAACATCAAGGAGAAGAAAGGGTCTGATCTTGCCTGACTACATAGCCTGAGACCGCTACTACAGCGCCGTGCCTAGTGCTGGTACCTGCTTCAAGGGAGATATGGAGATACCAACCCGAGGGAGCACAAAGGAAGGGCACAAAAATGATCCAGGAGCCGAGGACAGTGAAACTTCACATGTTTAATGTCTTCAGCTGATTGAAAATGCAGAGAGGTGACTACATCCCTGTGACGAGGGACTATTTAAAACACTTGTGGCTTACCCAGAAGACTGATCATACTTCCCATCTTAATCAACTGGCTGATTTTTTTTTCACACTGTTTTGAAAACTTGAATCCTACTTGAAGGATTGCAGAGATGCTATTACACGCTACTTTTTTGGATGCTGCTGAAGGTGGCATGCGACCGGTTTTGTCCCACATGCAGGTACAACGCATGGCTGATGCTCTGCAGTCCCACATGCAGGGTTTTGTCCCACGTGCAGGTACAACGCATGGCTGATGCTCTGCAGTCCCCATGCCGAGCAGCGAGCACGGCCGGGCTGCCCTTCCACCTACACCCACCTCAGCTGCTGCATTTTGCTTTCTCTCAAAATAAGCCCAAACCTTAAGGACCCCAAACACCAAGCTCTACTGCCTCTTCATGGAGTCCTTTTTAGATGGGAAAACCTTTGTAGGTTGGTATCAACAGAGACCAAGTCTCAGCCGTGGTAAGGAGAGGGAAGGAGCTCGATGGCAGCGGGCTCGGGAGGGATTGAAACGGTGCTTAGGATTTGATTTTGTGACTGATCAGCAACAGATCAGTGTCTAACCAACCTGCTGACCCCTGCAAAAGGACAAGTCTAATCACATAATTGTTAGTTACCAACTTGGGTTCATCTTTAACTCCAGGAGCACATTCCTGCTGCTTGACAAATGCTAGGCAATCTTACTGCCCCTCGAACACAGCAAACATAAAAGATTTTCTTTATGCACCAGTAATAATGAGATGCCAGGGTTGCATTTATTCTGCTAGTTCATTCGAGAGAGACATCGGCTGGTTTTGTCAAAGTTGAAGCTATTATTCATTAAAGCCCACATCCATTGCCCAAGCGCTTAGAGCAGAGCAACGACAAGTGCTGTGAAGTGCATTTATTCCATGTTCCCCAAAATAAGACCCCTCCAAAAAAGTAACGAAGGAGTGTATCTGCCTTATTAGAGACTTATTCTTCAAAACAATAATTAGATTAGTTATGCCAAACTCGTGAAGACATAATTTTATTACTCTGCAACAAAACTCCATCAACCTGCTGTTACTCCAAATCAAGATAACGTATCTGATTAGACAGGGGGGCTGTTGCATTAGATTTCGACAAACTGATCGTGGCATGAAAAGCAGCCCAGGGATGAATTAGATTTTTGCTAAGATTAATTGCAACATTAACAAAACAAAGCCAAACCAGTATGAGGCAATATCACACAACTGGGCCTAATCACTTCCTAAGCAAATTTTAAATGGTAATACTTAGTATATTTGATTAACAAAACATCTGTCACACATACTTTACAGAGATGTTCCTCTGGCCTTGCTGCATCTTCCCACTAGGGAAAAAAAACCACTGCGGGGAAGCTCAAACAATGCCAACACCAACAGCACTGACATTTTAAGGTATTCATCTGCTCAACAATCATATAAGGACACACGTTGTCTCCAATCACGTTTTCTGGAGGACGGGCGGTATTTTACATTCTTCATTAAAATAAGTCCAACACAAAACAACGTAATTTCTCTCGCCCTTAGAGGACATGTATAAATCACAGTGGTTTAAGACTAGATTGCTGTCATCAAATTGCAATACTTATGCCACTGTAAAGGAGTACCTTTGTGATGATTTTGATTTCCTTTCACTTTAATATCTCCTTGTAGCTCTATAGCCCGTGGTATCAAAAGGTGATAAAAGAACAAATGAAACTGTTAGGCAATGTCTGTAAATGTCTCTTTCCATCCGTACAGGAGATAAATGTGTTATCATGACAACGCCATCTCTGCTTTTATTATACTCTGGATAATTTTGGGAATTTCATGCATAAGGTGAAAGAAATCACTTTACCACATTAGTTGCCAGTTCCAAGATATTTTACTAACAGAAAAAGAGCAGCAGTAAATTTACAATTACGCCATATCTCCATTAATCTCTACCGTGGCCTTTAAATCAAAGCCTTTCTGTCAGGCAGGAGGTAGGTGTGCTGGGAAGATGGAGAGAAGACCAACGCAGGGACAACACTGGGGACTACGCTTCTTCACTGAATGGTGCTGTGCCAAGGACCAGTGTGGTTCAACCGTAGGGAATCACCAAAGCTTCCAGAAAAGTGGCATTTTAATTCCCAAATCAAATTCTTCAGGATGATGGATGAGTAAAAAACAAAACAAAAACATCAGGCAGCTTGCCAATATCGACAAGGAAAGGGAACTCTCCTTCCAGCCTAGCCTCCAGCTTTGAAAATCAAACATACCAGTATAAGAAAGATCACACTGGGGCGGAAACTGGAAACCCAGGCAGCAAGTCACAGCAAGTTTTCTTTTTACTCAGTGGTTTGTGGCTAAAACCATCCAAGGCAGTGAACATCAGCCTCATCCCCACCTTCCCTACACGACATCTTTCCAACCTCTCGCACTGCTGATGAGCGAGGAAAGTAGCTCCTGATGCCACACACTGTCTTGCCCCACTCTCATCTCTTCCACACTGGTGCCCCTGCCTGAGGAAGGGAATCATAGACTGGTTTGGGTTGGAAGGGACCTTAAAGACCATCTACTTCCAACCCCCCTGCCATGGGCAGGGACACCTCCCACTAGACCAGGTTGCTCCAAGCCCCGTCCAACCTGGCCTTGAACACCTCCAGGGGTGGGGCAGCCACAGCTTCTCTGGGCAACCTGGGCCAGGGTCTCACCACCCTCACAGGCAAGAATTCCTTCCTGAGATCTAGTCTAAATCTCCCCTCTTCCAGCTTGAAGCCATTACCCCTCACCCTATCACTACATGCCCTTCTAAAAAGTCCCTCCTCATCATCCCTGGAGCCCCTTTAGGGACTGGAAGGGGCTCGAAGGTCTCCCCGGAGCCTTCTCTTCTCCAGGCTGAACACTCCCAACTCTCCCAGCCTGGCCTCCCAGCAGAGGGGCTCCAGCCCTCCCAGCATCTCCAGGGCCTCCTCTGGCCCCGCTCCAACAGGTCCATGTCCTTCTGCTGTTGGTGTCCCCAGCGCTGGAGGCAGCACTGCAGGGGGGTCTCCCCAGAGCGCAGCAGAGGGGCAGAATCCCCTCCCTGGCCCTGCTGCCCACGCTGCTGGGGATGCAGCCCGGGATGCGGGGGGCTTTCTGGGCTGCCAGCGCACGTTGCCAGCTCATGTTGAGCTTCTCATCCACCAACCCCCCCAAGTGCTTCTCCTCAGGGCTGCTCTTCATCCATTCTCCGCCCAGCCTGGATTTGTGCATGGGATTGCCCTGACCCACGTGCAGGACTTCACACTTGGTCTGGTTGAACATCAGTGAGGTTTGCAGGGACCTCTCAAGATCCCTCTGGTTGGCATCCCTCCCCCCTCCAGCATGTCGACCGCACCACACAGATGAGAGTGAGAACTGAATGAGATCCTCCTCTTCCCGAGGATCCCTGCTGCCTCCCACCCAGCAAAGAGCAACGCTGGCTCTTGCCAGCAGCGTTTTCTGGATGCAAAATTTCCATTTAGCAACACTGCATGTTACAAACCTCACCTCTTGCAAATCTGATCTCTTCCGTCTCATACATCAGCACAGAGATAGTTTTAGAGCAGCTGATTTGTTGTCATTGCTCCCAAGCTGCACAGTACCACAAATTCAAATCTACTCTCTCCTTTTGAATCAAATTTCACAAATTCGATTCAAATCATCACCCTTTTCTAACCAACTCCTCATGCCTCGATGGATTCTTCCGTTAACTTCCCAGCGCTTACCAAGTGATGGAATGGGCTCTTGATACAATGGAGAGTTCACAGCAAACAAATTGATGGCCTCCAGTGGGAACGCCGTACCTGCCTTCTGCATATTCAGCTGATGACATCCACATCTGACCTTATTGAAGATTTGCTCTCATATTTTTCAGTGTCAATTTTTCCTATTACCCCAGCCACCTTACAGCTTTAAATTATTGTATCCACGTCTAAATCTTCTCCCGTACCTGAAGATTAACATGCAGTCCAATCTTCCTGCCTCTTTGCGAACTGGCAGCTAAAGTACAATACGCTCTTTTCATGAACACTGCGATTTTTTGGGCATCCGCATGTAAAGCACCTTGCCTCTTTCCATGTTCATTTTTGTAGTCCTTCTGTAATAACCCCACATTTCCACTGAAGTAGACCCAGTCATTACGAAGGCACTGTTGGTATACATGCAGCCTGATAGCGTGGTGATCTGAAGGTTGCTAAATAATTCCTCCAGCTCTCCAGGGTCATTATCATTTGTTAGGGCACAGCACAAACCTACGGAGACCTTGTCATGCCCTGACTGAACTGAACCAGCTGCCGGATATTTATTGTCAGGGCCCATGACTTAAAACCTTCCTCACCAGAGCTGACAAGGTCAGAGCAGCTCGCTGGCGCTGAACTAGCTGGCCAGATCGGCTGCTGTATGAGACGGCTTTGCTAGCCATCTTTACTTCTCCAATATAGTTCCTCTGAAAATAGAAAACATCTTTTACGCATGAATTCCTCTAGTTCTAGGCAACTTCCAGTGAATGGGCTCTGGATACCAAACTCATTAGAGAAGTACGACACCTACGAAAGAGATTTGCACATAGGACAAAGATTCATTTCTTCATTTCACGTCTTCTGGTGAAGTCCGGTCCTCCCTTAACCTCGCTTGGGGCTTTCTTGTCTCGTGCTCAGCCCTCAGAAAGTACAAGAGCAGATTAATGTTATTCTCTCAGGGTAAGCATTCCCAGGATGTGGGTGATATCATTAAGGAAGCTTTGAAGCCACCTCTCCTTTGCTCTGCTCTGGGAAATTGTAGGGGCTGAAGCACACTCCAGGGTAACCTGCAAATCTACAGTTACTTGGGAGAACTCTATTTGTCAACTTTAACCAAAACCCCCAAATATCTTCTTTCAGATCTTAATTTCGAGCACCTCAGAGGCTGATGACCAGTTTTAGCACAGCCAATACGGATATCCCTTGTACTGTTTGTGTCATCAAAAGGTCTCAGGTGTTCAAAAAAAATAGCTAAGAGATAACAGGGCTAAGAAAGGCAGAAAGCAGCCATTTCTCTCCCTTGGGAGAAGGAAAATGTAAGCAGGGTGCGCTAAAGCCCTAGCCAGAGCCAAGCTCGCCTCGCTGCACTCCCGTGGACTTCCCCACCGCCTCCCCCAGCAGAGCTGGGCTGTCCCTTACTGAACGGTGGCCTCAATGGGAGATGCCGTGGGAATCCCCTTGATTCTTACTCCTCCTTGCTGACATTTAAGGTACGCTGGGCTTCGTTCATGGTGGCAGGCAAAGCGGAACAATAACCCCTGCCCGCCGCACATGATCAGTGACCTCAACAGAAAAGAAAATGAAAAGCTACATTTCAGCAGGAAACAGGCACAAAGCAACTCAAATCTAAGCCCTTCTGACGGACCAAATAGGATCTTCTTCCCCAGGACGTTTTATTTGATATGAAACATCAAAGACTGCAGGGGCTGGTAATTAAGAACGTATGAGGGTGAGGAGCGGTGCCCCAGCAACAGTGTGGGAATTGCAGGTATCTGACACCGCTCCCTAGCTTGGAGATAACACGTATTGGAAACAAGGAAGATATAAATGAGGATTTCAGTATGAAGCTTTAGACACATTAAGAGAATATCTAAACAATGCTTATTTCAAACTGTGTTTCTCATTCAAATACGCGCACATCCACCTCTCTAAAATCTTTTGTTAAATAATCAAATGCATTTAGAGCCACCAGTAGGAAACACTTTGCTTTGCTACTCAAGACATTTCTCTCCAAGACACAAGAGGCCACCACCGCCGCAGCCACCCAGACCCCCAGCAGCAGTGACGGGGAGATGCGGTTCCTCGCAGCCCACCCCAGGACCACAGCAGGAGCTCACACCACCACACACGAAAGCCAATCAAAGCCTGCTCTCCAAGAAGCACTCTTGGCACTTATTATGAAAAGATTGAGAAAAATGATCACGCTGCTTCACCAAGAAGCACAGAGCTCTCCATGGAGAAATACCGAAAGCAGTGTGAACATCAGCGGCCGTGCTGCACTGGGGGACATCTCTGCAGTCACTTGTGCAATGGGGTTATCAGCCAGCTGAAAGCTAGACCAGCGGTGTCCACCATAACAACCCTCACTTAAAAAACAAAACAAACCAGTGAAAAAACCCCAAACCAACCCAAACAAACCACAGAGAGATCAAAATACCTGTTTTTTTGCCTCCCAAAAGCACAAAAGAAAGCTGTCACTGAAGGCAGAGGTCAACCCGGGCAAAGGACAGCTTTTGTCCTTTTGCTGGGCTGCCAGCCACAACTCACAAGGTTGGTTTGGGGTTTTTTGTTTTGTTTTGTTTTTGGTTTTGTTTGTTTGTTTGTTTTTTTAGAGACAGAGCAAACCCAACACAGGAGAAGAGAGCACGTAACGGTGCCCCACCTCACCCAATGCATCCTCCATCCTTGCCCAGCAGGTCCACTCCACAGCTGGGGTGGGGTGGGACAGCATCCATGTAGCTTTGCTGCCTTTATGGCCATGACGGATCTTCATGCCTAACTGCAGCAGACCTTGTGAAAGCAAGGATCACCTTCCGAGTCGCCAAACCCACTTTACAGAGGGATAACAACCAGCCATAGAGCGCTTTAAAGCTGTTTTCTGCTTTGAGCGGGACTTAAGATGTACGTTAAGTGCCAGGGAGCCCTGGAGACAAAAAGCTTTCATCCCTCTCTTGCTAGCTCCCTTCTGGCCTTTTCCATCCAAACACATCCCCTTTCTAAATAACAGGTGCAAGCAGAGATAGGCATATAATAGCATAAAGACCTTTTTTCTCCTCATTTCTAGACGTTTACTGAATTCTAGCAGCAGTGAGATACTGTGTCCCGATGCTCCAGCCTTTATCTTCGGGTGCTAAACACCTTTGCCACGCTCAAACCAGTCTCTGCTCTGCCTCCTGCTGACCAGCGTTCAGTTGCGACGTAGCCACTGGTCACTGGGAACAGGCATCCCTCTACAGGGAAACGTGTCTTTCTAAGAACATCATCTAGGAGAGATTTTTTCCTTTGTTGGGTTGTTGGGTTTTTTTTTGTCTGCATGACACTGAGATCTGTATTTCCGTATCTTCCCACAAACAAGATTATTATTCACAAACATCATTTCTTTCCCCCAAATTTGTGGAAGAGTTAATTAATCCTAGCAAAAAAACAATGCAAAATGCATTAGTGTGGTCACAATGACCATAATTATAATTTTTGAGTGTTTGAGCGTCCCATGGAAATTGTTTTCATGTGTTCAGCCTGTCTGCCTGAGATACAGTTAGGGGGTGCAGTGGGAAGGGGAGATAAATTTAGACTTTTTCAAAGGCAGACCCTGGAAGAACCACACCTTCTTGCAAAAAAGACATTTCTCCAGCCCCTTTTCTACTGCCTTTTTTCCCCCCCCCCCCTCGCTTCTCCCGTATTTTGATCACCGCAGACCAGTTTCACCAGGGCAGTACATCTCTGTCTTGCTGTTGCCCATCCTCTTCCAGCAGAACCATCTCCTGGCTGTCCCTACTGCCAGCAGAGACATCTTGAAAATCCTCTAAGGAATCCTAGCTTGCTTTTTTTTTTTTGCCTCCCCTTTTTTTTTTTTTTAATAAACCCCAAATGAACAACAAAAGCGCCCTCGGCAAAAAAGAAGTGAGAACTTGCTGCCTTCCTTCACCAAACCAGTTTTTGTTTCTATCTCTGCGTGAACAGTCTCTTTCATTCAACGAGCTTTGGATGGCCACCAGAAAGATGAGCTGAAACAGATACTGCATTTCTTTCACGACCTTTATCTTTTGAAGACGACTGCAACGGATTGTGAAACTACTCACGGTACCAGGTATTCGCAGAAGGCACGTCAAGGTTGAAACGGATATCCTTTGTTGAACTTTAAAAATACTCACTAAATTAACAGAAAGAGGCAAAATGGTTTGACTAGAAAGGAAGCCAATACAAGTGGGATTCTGTGGGTTTGCGTAACTCCAGGCTAACTCGCTTTACAAAAATAGTAAGACAGCTCTGCTAGCCCTTTTCTTCTTTCAAGTAAAAATCCAAAGTAGGACAAGGTGGGTTTTTTTCCCCTAGAATTAGAAACCGTGATCAAGGAATAAGAAATACTCAAGTGCTAACGGTTGGTGTGGACCATAAAGCGTAGGTCTTATTTTTAAGCGTGGGTTATCAGCTTTCATGCCTGCTTACATAGGGAGGGGATGGGACTCTCGTGACACGGCTTATTCAAGCCAGGTTATATTCCTAACAAGTTTATTGCAACCCCTTCAAAAGTTGTGCATTTGACACAGAATCACTTAATGGAAGTACCATGATCTGAGCTAGGCAGAAAGTCAGATGATTGAATGCTTCCCCTGACCTTAAATTTCCATGTGTTTATGAGATGTCCTTGATAAAGATAATGGAGCCTGCCACTGACAATCCACTCTGCAAGTATTCCCGCTACTCATCGGAAGAGAAAGGCATTAATTTACAAATAAATAATGCAGGAAATTATGCTTTAATATCGAGCCTCTTCCTTTATCTTGAAAAAACATCTAGTAGGTTTACAGTATGGTAAAATGGCCAAAACAGTTGCAGTTACTCTGCTTACCACAATTCACTGTGCAAAAGAAAGTTGGGATTTCTGTGGTTTCACCCTCCTGTATCACGAGGGTGAGCCCTGGACCCAGCTCTGCAAGGCAGACTCTTCTGCCTTGACCCTGTCCTTTAACAGCCTTTCCAATCATTTATTGAGGGCTTGATTTCAATAATCAAATATTAAACTAATGATTACTTGAAGCATTTCCAGTAGAAGCAAACGGCTGGCTAGGGGTTCTCAGGATGCCAAGGAAAACCCTTGGGAAAGCTGATTCACTACAGCACAGTTTTGGACTGGAGATGTCGAGAACATCAATTTAATTTTAGATAAATATCAAGTCCAGCACCACACATATTCATCTTGTGTCTTCTTGGTTTCTACATCCAGGTTTCACATACAGGCCCCAAAGGGTGAGATCTCGGCTCTTCACCAGCTCACCACCTACTGGCAGCAATTTCAGATCTGTAACCGTCTTAAACGAACCCTGAACTGGTTTCAAAGTCACACTCCCTCACGCACACCTATCTGTTACACAAATCATAAACCACCCATGGCAATACAATCATTTTTTTTTTTTTTTTCAACAATAAATGTCTTTTTTGATTTGCTGAGTCTAAGGAGTCTTTTCTTGGGCTCTCAGCTGGAATGACCAGATAACAGTAGCTTTGACACATTAAACCGCGTGCCTTGTGCGAGGGGGGAACGGGGCATTGGTGCACCATCAGTATGGACTTGAGTTTAACGTCTACGCTTGAGTTCCTCACAGCAATGAGCTGGAGCCCCTCTGTTATTCTGCAGCACAGCAGATTAAGGCTGGGCTCGGCACCATCTAAATGAGAAGAAGCTGCTTGGGTAGAGCGTACACACACCGACAGGAGAAGTCTGCCGGCTGGCCCCCACATCCGCACTACCGACTGCATGGATCCAGACAGCACTCCTGGGCTCGCTCCCGAAAGGAGCCGTATGCCCCTCTTTCAAGCAAGAGGTAAAATGTCAAGACAAGCAAGAAAAATTGCACTGTTCGGGTGCAGGGCGAACGCACACAGCCTTCCCATACGCGAATATATTAGGAATTAAATCCATCAATGATGAACATAAATAAAAAAGGAAATGACTATCAGAAAAGAATAAATACGAGGGGAAATGGAGATAAATGCATCCTGGCAGCTTTAGACTGATGGCAGTCATTAAGACAAGTCACTCAGTCTGCAAATTAGTCTTTTTTTCCCCAAAGAGCAATTCTATTAATAATAGTAACAACAATATTATGAATACTAAAAATAAAAACTCATTGGGAATTATAAATGCATCAGTGCTATAATTATTATAGCTACAGCTATCACAATATATAAAAATACATTTATTTATGCATACAACATGGATAACTTTATAGCATCTTTACAAAAAGAGAACAGCAATTAGAGAGTTTGAATATATAGATACATAAAACTAAACCACCCTCCTACTATTCTATAGCATCCTGCCTTGCTTATTTTTCTGGGACAAAAATTTCACTCTTGCCATTAATAGCTGCAGGTCATTGGGGAAAAAGACTGTATATTTTAAGAAGAATTAAATACACTGAGAAAGAGAAATACTGCCAATACGAAGGTTAAGGAGATGTTTCAGAATAGAAGGTGAATTCTTAGGTGAACCCTGCACAAGGAGAAAGCTTTTTTCAAAGGGAATACTTACCTCCTCTCTCTTCATGTACCTCCAACCAGAACTCCCGATCCAAGACAATTTTGACTGCTACTGAAAAGTTTCAACCCTTTCTGGGAAGAGTCCAAACCCATGCTGCGAATGTTTGGCCATGCTATCTTCCGGCATTATATCATGATACTAGATTCTTCATCAAAACTACCAAAAATGAAGGGTTAATGGTCTGCACTTTCTCATTTCGGGAGAGTTTTAATTAACGTACACATTTTAAAAACAAAAACATTTTACATTTTTATCAGACCACAATTTCCTTCCCTTTTAGTTGTTTGCTGGATGTGACTGGTAAAAAGGAGATGAATATATTCACAGCCATCCTTCCATTCCACATCCTGTATCTGTCTCGCTTGGTTGTACGTTAGAGCCCAAAGATATCTGAATAATTTGCACAGCAAAATGCACCGCAGCCCAGGGCACAGCCGGAATCCCTGGTTCCGGCAGTCTGGTCGCCAAGTTGTGCATCCAAACAACTGACTGTGGTCCTAAATTTGTAAGCTGATATAGTAAAGCTACGTCGCCTTTTCTCCAAACACGATGAAGCATGATCCAAGAGTGTCTTAGTGCGTTGCGGAGCTGGCAATCACTACTTAGCTCAACACCCTACATTTTCGTGACAATGGCAAAAGGCACTAGAGCACCAGTTTCTCAACTATGAACTAGCAGAACAAGAGATAATTAATTTACATTTACTTGAGGGTAAAACTTTTCTTAGTAGAATTAAAGCTTACACCCTGAATGCAATATATACTGCTTTCAACCCTCTGCTTTCAACTGGGAAGGAACCAGTTATCCAAAAAAGCACAGGTGAAAGTCTGAGCTCTGTGAAATGAGCAAAAGTCAGGGCTATAGTTGAAAAAAAACAAAAACAAAAACAAAACCCCACGTTTAACACCAGAGTAAGATTCAGCTAAGAACCCTCAAAGCTGGTTTTCATCAGGATAGCAGCTAAGCCTGTTACTGGATTAGACTCAAGCTCAAGATTCAGAGTGGCTCCCATTCAAAGTGACAGGGAATTCTCAAGACACGCAGACCCAAAATTTTCATTTATCTGTAAAAGGTCCACAATTTCTTGTGTTATTTTTTAAGAGATCATACTTATTTACTCTAAAAAGAAATATTGAGTTTGCCTTGAAGTCTAACTGATGATAGCTGGTTTCCATCTATCCAGATCACCCGAAAGAATCTTTTATTCTTTCGCTGTAGAACTTTCATTTAAATAAAAAGAGAGAAAACTAAACAGAATATTACAAAATATCCAGAAGAATTTAAATGGGTATTTTTCCCCTCTCTAAAAAGTGAGGCATCAGTTATCAGTAGCCTATTGGAAAACGCACCATAGTAACAAGCTATAGGAAGCACGCACCACGAGCAAGAGCGATAAGCTAAATCCAGCCTAAAATACAGCACTTGCCTGACACAGTTGGGTGCTGAACGTTAAGTCCTTGCTTTCTTTGCCCTTAAAACATACTCCTCCGTAGCCTGTATATACTAAGCATACTCTGATAAAAAACGTGTGAAAACAAAACAGAGAAAATAGAAAACAGCAGCAGCTTAGACCTTTTATATGATCATTTCTTCAATAAATCCCTGATACGCACTCAAAGGAAAAGTCAACAAATAACGTACAAGAAAATAAGGCATGGGCTTAGTGCGTCTTGTTGGCAGGCAGGTTTTTGGGTAGATTTTAAGACTTTTTTTTCACCTTTCATTTGTTAGAACAAGAGAACTACACCTGATTGGAAAGGTCTGGAAACCAAAAAGCATCGTCTGCAGCCTTCACGGAGATAACAGAAACAGAAAGCTTGCAATAAGAGACACTGAGGCCAAATTTTGGAAAAAATGATTTAAATAAATTGCAAGTAGGGGTTTTTTTTGCAGATCATAGATGAACAGAGATTATTTTTGCATATACACAGGACGAAGATTCTCCAGGTATGCACAGGAATGCGCAGAAGATAAAACTGAGCCAAAGTTTTTGACAGGAGAGAGCATAAACTGCAGTGCTAAGAAAGGAGCTCACCACGTCCAGACACACACGCAACACGGAAATATTTTCTAACAGAGTTGTTTCTGCTTTCAGTAACTGCACGGACTGTTGTACATTGCTGCCTTTTATCTTCCTGGGCTTCAGGTGGCTGAAACAGAAATAAGGTGAGTGCAGGGCCAAAGTGACCTCCTCCTCCGCAGGGAAACATCAGGAAACTCCGGTGTTTGCTCACCCCTGGTGTCAGGGTTTAACCCCAGCCGGCAGCTCGGACCACGCAGCCGCTCGCTCACTGTCCCCCCGGTGGGATGGGGAAGAGAATCGGAAGAGTAAAAGTGAGGAAAAACTCGTGGGTTGAGATAAAGACAGTTTAATAGGTAGAGCAAAGGCCATGCACACAAGGAAAGCAAAACAAGGAATTTGTTCCCTGCTCCCCATGGACAGGTGGGTGTTCAGCCATCCCCCGGACAGTAGGGCTCCATCACACGTAACGGTGACTCAGGAAGACAAACATCATCACTCTGAACATCCCCCCTTTCCTTCTTCTTCCCCAGCTTTATATACCGAGCATGACGTCGCATAGAATCACAGAATCACCCAGGTTGGAAGGGACCTTTAAGATCACTGAGTCCAACCATCAACCCAACACTGCCAAACCCACCACTAACCCATGTCCCTCAGCACCACGTCTGCCCGGCTTTTAAATACCTCCAGGGATGGCGACTCCGCCACTGCCCTGGGCAGCCTGTGCCAATGCTTGACAACCCTTTCGGTGAAGAACTTTTTCCTAATACCCAATCTACATGGTACGGAATATCCCTTGGGTCAGCTGGGGTCAGCTGTCCCGGCCGTGTCCCCTCCCAACCCCTCGTGCCCCCCAGCCTGCTCGCTGGTGGGGTGGGATGAGGAGCAGAAAAGGCCTTGAGAGCTCAGCAAGAACCAAAACCAGCAGGGCGCTGTCACGCTACTCCCATCCCAGATCCAAAACACAGCACTACATAAGCTGCTAGAAAGAAAGTTAACTCTAACCCAGCTGAAACCACAAAACCTGGTTCCAAAACAACCTCTGGTACAACACGGTTGGTGCCTACGCCGACAGCCTGGGCTGCACGTCAGAACTCACTCCCATACCCGTTATCAAATAGGAGATCCCCATAAGTCATCCACAAGATCAAACCCCAACAGGGGAGAAGCTATCAAGTCACCTGGAGCACCTGGGGCCCATCTCAGCGCTCACAACTTCTGTTCACAAGGGAAACGTGCTTTTCCCTTGAAAAAAACCTAAAGGCACCCTCAGAAGAGCAGCGTAGCTGGTACTTGCTGTCATTTAGCATGCGGCTCTGCAGCACTCCGAAAACATAAAGTTACTGACATGTCTGAATTCCCAAATGATTTAGGCTCTGCTCTCTAAGAGCATGCCGACAGCTTTAACTAGAAAATGGCACACAAGGAATAAATTCCGATACATCTGAATAAGGAAAGGATGCTAAACTGACCCTGAGCTGTAGGGTTTCTTGCAATATTCTGATGGAATTATGCTGTAAGAAAGTACAGGAAAATATACTGCCGGAGAAAGTTTAAGGTAAGCCATGTGGTACAGACCAAATGTTTTATTCTTCAGTAATTCTAGCAAACATGAGCTTGCAGAGAAGATACACTGATGGAAAAAAAAAAAATACATCCATATTACCTTTTCCTCCAGTGCTGTACTACAGCTATTCCCTAGAAAAAAAAAATAAAACAGAAAGAAAAAGCCCAATAACATCAGCTTACAACCAAAAGGCTGCTAAAAGCTCAAATCTAACATCCAGGATGTGCTTTTAAAACAACACATATGCCCTCGTTTTTAGCTTTCTCTAAAATTTGAGCATGTTTGCAGAGAGCATTAGTCTTTTGGAAGCAGAGAAAAAAACAAGCAAATGAAGTCCTAGGAACGCTGGAGAAACATTATTCGGAACATTCAGGAATAACTCCAGCTCGAGTCAGACCCGAAACCTCATCTTGCAATATCAAAGAGCTCGCGAAGACAAGTACCCTTCTCTTGGGTATATTATCCCACTTAATACACAAGCCATAAGAATTGTTTTCTTAGTATTAAGTCTCAACACGAAGGGGCATAACAGCCCCTCGGCTGGAACATCCCGAATACCTTTCATAAATCCACGTAGCGTAACAGTCATTTTGAAAGGAGTCATTTTCATGTGAGTAAAATCACCTACAGACACTGAAAAATTTTCTTTCTTGACACTCTGCTCTTTTGTGGTGTTTATAAGAATCTGGATGCATATTTAGAAAATGAAAAGGCAGCACAGCTCAAAAATTCCCATTGATTTTCCTGCGAATTCCTAGAATGAGGCTGCAATAGATTTTCATCTCATACATTAAAATCTAGATAAGCCCTGACAACGTATCATAGGCAGAATTTCAATCTGAAGCCATGTCATACATAAGCAATACGTTGATCGCTCTAACCAGCAATTTCTGTGCCATCATTGATCAAGACGCCGCACCAGATCACAATTTGTCACTCGATGCTGTGCAAACTAGACTGTAAACACTAATTTTCTTTGCTGTCCCACAAAGATAGGTCAAGCGTAACTCCGATGTCCCTACCTACAGGAGTACAAGGACCGCTACCTTCCCAGAAACCGGCTCACAGATTTGCTTCCCATTACAGCCATCAGCAGAAGTTGTCCGATTCATTCCCAGTGGAGATCTGCGTTGTGTCCCAAGGGCTAAGGCAACCCTGCAGTCCCCAACAGCAGACCACCATCACGAGCTGCCATCTACCTGTATAGCCCACGTCCACCACAGAAATGAAGAAACCTCCAGTCCTCACCTGCTCCGACAACAGGGTCCAACAGGTTGCAAACCGTCGGCTATCGTCCAAACGTTGTCGTCGTGGTGTTTGTCTAATCCAGAGACTGAAGCTGCTTCAGAAGTTTTCAAAAACTTTTCCAGCACCTTTGTTCAAGTAATTCCCATTTTTCAGACCAAAGATGCAATCTCTCACAGGGATCATCTTAAAGGATGAAAAACTGTACTACAGACATCGTATCTTTACCTGCTCCATCCAGACTCATGCTATTCCTTTGTGTTAACTTCTGCGTTCCCTAGTACATATCGCAAAACTATTACGTTTGGCTCTAGAAACATTTATTTTTAATCATTCCTTGTCAAGCCAGGTGAGAAAAGACACCTACCCTTTGGGACACATAATAATTTAATTCAATGTATTAACAAATCTTTCCCTTATACTGTGATCTACTGGACAAATCCAGTAAAGGAAAATAACAACCCAGCAAAGGAAAATAACAAATAGAAGATTTAAAGCAACAACAATTTAAAGCAACAAAATCAGGGTTGGCATCTTTTAAAGGAGCATTTGTCCTTTAAAATTAATACCAGGAGAAGATCCTGGTATTAATTACAGCAGGACCAGAATATCGGGCTCCTTAATAGGATTCTAAATAGTCATTAGATAAAACTAACTATACTGCTTAAGTGCAAAGAAGCCAAAAGAAGAATAGACATCTTGCAAGAAATGTGAAACTAAAAGGGAACCACTAGATCACTTAAAAAGAGACAAAACACTGAAAATCTGTGCTTTGAAATCTTCTTGCTTTGTTTTATTCCAAAGGGAAAAGAACATATACCACACGCATAGCGGCAACTGAATAATAAATACCGCTGCAGCTTAAAACAAGATTCAAACGCAAATTCAGTCTGACTCACCTCTTTGTTAGCAGGGTTTCATACCCGGTTTGGCCTAACCCAAAGAACTACCAGTTTGTAAAGCAGAGAAAGATGAGGCGAGAATAAAGGGAAATGTAAAATAATAAACGTATCAATAAAAGACTGATGTTACTTGAGGAACTGAACTTGCAGTGACACCCTGAGTTTGCTTTTCCAACTTCCCCAAAGGAAATACGTTTGCTGAAGTCACAGAGGCTGGAAGGGTTTTGAAATGTATGCAAGAAGCCAGAAAGAGAAGAATTACAGAAATTAACTGAGTGCCCTGGCACCTTTATTGCAACAAAGTAGGATATTTTGGGGACGAACAATGCAGATGGAGACATCACCGCGCAGAGCGCTGGAGGTAATTTCATTTGAAAGATGGAGACGACAACCCATTGTAATTAAACAAAGACATGCATAAAGCAGCCCGAGCAATGACCTAGGTAGGTGGTTTGGACAATTGCCTTTGGATTTGGCTGCTGCCTTTGGGCTTAACTGGAGGGAAAAGCATGTTCGGATGATGTTAATTAGCACCATACTGCTGGAGATTTGGTCATGTTTCACACTAACCACTTAAAAATCAGCAGGAAGCCAGATTTTGAAACCACATCAAAATTAAATTCCCACTGGATTAGCTGTTTAGATCAAAGACAATGAAGGTCAGAACTCAGGGGTTTAAAAGTAGGAAAATTATTATTTTTTTAATCAGAAAGAACTAATCCTTTCAAGACAAGTATGTAGGACAATTTTTTTTTTCCCCTCATAGGCTTTTTTTGGAAGAAGGAAAAATAATCTACATGGTGGATTAGAAAAAAAATATCTCTAGGATTGTAAATTTTATTTTTAATATAGCACTCCCACTCATCTGAAAGAGTAAGTTCTAGTCATTTCTAGGGCAGCCATAAGGAATACACACATGGTGGAAGTTATTTGCCAGCTTCTTGAGCCTTCATCTGTTCGTTTTCTTCTCAAGAGCTGCCCAGAAAATGCACGTGCTGGGCCATGTATCCCTGTGGCAGGGGACCAATATTCAACACATTCGCGGTTCCATCCATAGTGACAACTTAGGCTCGTTTGCACAAGTCCCTCCTCCTCTGGGGAAAGAGGAGTTGAGCCATACCATACACTGCTGCCGCTTGCACCGGTTCCTCCAGGGCATCCAGATAATTCTCTGGTTCAGCCTGATAAGCCTTCCGCAATTTAGAAACTCGGGAATATGTTAACAGCTTACGCCTTCCATTCTCTGACATGATACACATCACATACCAGAGCTGGAAGGCTCTCCAGCCTCACAGGTTTGTCTTCGTTACCACACTGGTGGACAGGAGCGGACCTCCAACTGTCTTTGTAGCAGACAAAGTAGTCATCCAACCAAAAGCAAGAGGAGCCCCTTTTGGATCCTCATTTTCTCTTTCCTTAATGATAAAATGAAATTAGAACCAACTGGACCTCCTGCAAGTCCCAGCTTTGCCAACCAAGAATTAAGAGTGTTGCAGCCAAGCAGCTGGGACCCAAGATGGGTTGTTCATCCACAGTTTACACCGATTTGCCCCATGACTTCTGCTGTCCTGCTAATGACGCCCACAGAGAGGTTTCCACAGCGTCAGAAACCGTAAAAGCACCCATGGGTGGAGACTGCTTTGTTGTTTGGAGAAGGGGAGAACTTAGAGGGCTTTTTGGAAGTGTTTGACTGCCTTTTATTCTTCTCCAGATAGCGCAAAATAAACCCCTGGACATTGCCTGTTAGACTAGTAACTTATCTGCTTCTCTCAGAGGTTCCTACGATGAGAGTGCCCTAAGGGTTCCACCCAGCTGGAGACACTTTGCATGGATTATACAAAAACACAGTAGGTCCACTAAGTTTATGCTTTAATGTTAAAATCCAAGAATCCGATGCAACTTACTATCTAGAGAGCCGAAACCAATAAAAAGAATTCCTTAAGATATTTTCAAAAAGAAAGTCCAAGCAATAATGCTTCGTCAATTGATTCAAAATAATAGTGCAAGTTGAGGACAAACTTTCTTGCTCGAGGGAAAGCCGCTGCAGCGGGGTGAGGAGAGCTGGGTTGTGGCACCGCTACCCAAAGCCCGTGGGTTTCTCCCCCCTAGCTTCTACCTGCTCAGTCTGAATGACAAACCATTTAGATTGCATCTGGTTATTCTTCACATATGTATCATCTAGAGTATAACAGGCCCTTCCTCTCAGGGACTATTTTTGGGCCCTACTGTCGTGCTAGCAGTAACATTAAACATAAATTTAAAAGACGTGTAGATGTGGTGCCGAGGGACGCGGTTTAGTGGTAACTTGGCAGTGCTGGGATAATGGTTGGACTTGATGATCTTAAAGGTCTTTTCCCACCTAAATGATTCTATGATTCAGCAGAGTTTTACAAAAGCCATCAGTGGAAACGGTAGGGTTTCTTCTCCAGCTACTGTGAAAAAAAACCCCTCAGGATTCAAAACAAGTCCAACATAAATCTTTCCATACTTATCCAGGCACAAGCTCCCATTAGCATCAGAGCAGCTTTTTGGAGAACGAACATTTTAGAAACCCGATTTCAAAATTCCCAGTCAACTCCCCAACGAACCATACACGAAGCTACTCCTAGCCTCCTGCTTTCAAACGAATCAGTGGACCCATTTGCCGGGTCCTCGGTGTTGTTTTTTTGAAAGAATGCTCACAGTGGTACAACGTGTTTTAAATAAACAACTTGCTCAATAGGGGTAGCTTCAGTTGCCACAATTTGATACGGAGCAAAGAAAACAAGCCTGGTATTGCTCATTGCCCTGTTAGAAAATATGGCACAGGAGGCAGTGAAAAACGACCAGTCATTTCTTTTCTCCCAGCTGATACATATCTTATTTATTCTTTCTCGTAATGTGTGAATGCTGTGCCGTGCCCTATTTTGTCTTCTGCCTCAATTAAAATGTAAATTTCTGCAGCCCATCTCTCTAATTCCAAACGGCTCCAGGCAGGGGAATTTAAACTGCTTTTAATAAGACCAACTACAGATGCTGCAATAAGATTCCTTTCAGAACATTTGAAATCTATATTTTTAATAGTAGCCTGTGCATTACACAGTTATGTCATTGCTGTGAACCTTCCCATTAAAGCCGGATCTGGAAAGATCCAATAAATAAGGGGCAGAATCCCAGCTGGCTCCATGCATCCATGCGCATCCCCATACATGCCCAACCACGCACACGTGCTTCCCACCCCAACGATTATTTATATTCACTCCTGTTTCTTTCCCTTTCAGAGGATGCAAGGGAATACCTTTTGGCTTGTCTGCTTGAGCTTGGCGTCTTAGAAACTCTCAGAGCCTTCCCACCAGCCAAGATCTACAACTAATCTTTGGCAAAGTAAGTTTTCAGTTAAGATTCCACAAACCTGCATTGACAAGAAGTTGTGCTGGGTATTCCCTAATTTTCTTTTTCCCCTCTTCCATAAATTCTGTAACGTACAGATGTGTCCTACTGAGTCAGCGTACTGAAGAGTCACACTCAAATTTATAATAACGAGATGTGAAGTGCTCTTGAAGGGCTTATTTCTGACCGTGGAGTCTTAACTACCCACCTACCTCTCCCAAACTCGACAACCACAACTCGGAACAACCCCCCACCCATCATACAGCCAAGGGAAACCCCACACACCGCCAAACCCTGCCCACCTCCCTCCAGGACATGGAGATGATCGCCACGTTTATAGAAGCGGCCTTGAAGAAACAGAGGAGTCGCCAAAGTCCCCATGCACCAAAAAACTAGAGGATTTACTGCCGTGCTGACAAATAAAAGCTAAGACACTCACAGGTATTCTACCATATTTGTCCTAGGCAAAATCCTACAAAGGGAGCACCAAAACACTAAATTTAACCACCATGGAGACCTCCAGCGTATAACAATGTGTTACACACACTGACAGCATCACACTTCAAAGCACAGAAGAGCCCATGGAAATTATCACAGTGCTGTTTATCGTTTCCCGAGTATCTGCAAAAAAAGTGTTTCATTCTAAAGCCCTTTCTAACGCAGATTTGCACGGCGAATGAGAGATGTTCAGATCCTGGCGTGCAGTGCCTGCCCGATATCTAAATTAGGACTTACAGGTCTCATTCTGGATTTTGTTTCACCTCTACACCTTTTGATGATGGTTCATTTTTCACCGGATTTTCCCCTCGTAAGTATTGAAATAGGTAAAAAGCCCAAAACCAAACCCCAAAGAACTAAGGGTGCCAGCAGGTAATGAGAGCTGCCGATTTCGAAGCCCGATTTCCAGCAGGGATGCTCTGGAATGACAAACCAAGGAAAAGAGGGCTCGTAATCGCGGTGGTACTCTCACTCTCCCCCTGCCTCCGCAGGGTACCCCGCGCTCTCCTGCCATCTCCCCCCAGCCAACCTGCAGAGGATTTCTGGTTTCAAGTGCAGAAGCGACGCTCATCTGTTTTTCAGCCAAGAGAACGACAAAGCGATAAGATCTTTTTGAGATTTAAAAATTAAGAGGAGAAGAAGATTCAATGACGCGACACTCAAGGGCCTGAAATCTCTCCTTGACCAGTCTCAGACTCAAATGGGAACCTGACGAGCGGGAACTCGCATCATGTTGGTATTTGTTTCTTCATTAGCACAAAATCTTGACAGTCAAGATGGATCTTTGAATCCGAGTGCCGGAAAAGCCAAGGTATTTGCTTCAGAGGTGGACTGAAGCGTTCATAATAATAAACTGCCTATTACTGCATTTCTTCGAAACTTTTTTTGTCCTTAGGTCACTGTTTGACATTTCTGTTGCAAAGGATGACTGATCTTGTCACTTTTTCATTCATTTTAAACATTTGATTCACTAAGGTTTTAGACAGTGCTACATCCAAATAAGTTTGGCAGGTATAAAACAGAGTCACTTAACTCAAATTCTTAGAAGTGGTACTACATAATATTGAAACAGCACGTGCATTGCTGCAGGTTAGTCCACTGATGTGCACATCCATGTGTGTTTTGCCAATATTTCAGGTTTCTCACAAAACTGGCCACATATGATCCACAGGTTAAATACTTGAAACCATAATTCTGTACCTGAATCAGATGTAAACAAAGGCAAAGTGCAACTCCCTCTGTTACTCTGAACACTTCCACATGCAGCAACCTACCACATTCTTCATCCTTAGAACCACTTTGCACTTTATGGGATGCAACATGAATTAAAAATTCAAAACCCTAGGCAGGTCAAGGGAGGCGGGGGGGAAGGAAAGATCAACCACGGCCCTTATTTGCCTCTGAGAGACTGAACTTTGGGGTTTTTTTTTGTATGACCCCGATTCACATATTTGAAAGACAACTTAAAAACTACCATCTCAAAGACACCTGGATTGCGGGAACTTAGTCATTTTAATTCCCCATCACAAATTCAGCCAGCCCACAGAGAACTGGAAACCCCTCTCATCCTCCCAGTGCCCGGCCGGGCTGCCTTGGGAGCGAGTGGCATTTTTGGTACCCTCTCTAGGAAAACTGCTGCAATATTTAGATCTCCTCTATACAAAGAGCGAGCCAGGCAGAGAGCTACTTCAAAGCTTAGATACTAGCACTTGATTTATTGCATACTTGGAGTTGCCGTCCATCTGGATTGCCAACTACCAGCAGAAGGTTTTTTTCAGCTATAATCCACTTCTCCTTGGCCTGGATACGTGGCTCTTATGGAGGCGTACCAGCATGGCACAGCTTCACTTCGATGAATATAAACCACATAGACTAGCTAATAAAGATAGTTGAACATGAGCTTTGTTCAGTCTGATTATATTAGATGCTCCGTTAGATGGAGTGAGGCCACTGTGAAAATTAATGCTGTCCTTCTGGATGGGACAGGGTGTGCTGGATATAAATATACCCAAATATATCTAAGCCCTTCTCACACAGCCCAACGCCTGCATAGCAGTGCCTGTGCCCCAGCTGTGGCGCAGTGCCAGGCCACCTCTCTTTCTACTATTTCCAGACACCAAGGGGAAACAGCTGAGCAGGTCAATCTGGGGCTGGTGTGTCTGCTTCCCTTGAAGTTATCTTTAATTTCAATTGTCTAGATTGAAGTGTAGTATTCAAACCCCAACCCTGGCCCGGGGCTGACCCACGCAGGTAGGGCACCCATTTCTGTGTCGGCAGGTCAATCAGAGTCAATGCAACAAGCATCGCTTTAGGGAAGATTCTGCTGATGAGTAAGGGTGGCAATCACATATTTAAACACAGGCAACAAGCATCATCTTTAACATCTGGTGGACAACAGGATGACTGTGAGCCAGCAATGTGCCCTTGTGGCCAAGAAGGCCAATGGCAACCTGGGGCGCACCAAGAAGAGCGTGGCCAGCAGGTCAAGGGAGGTCATCCCCCCCCTCTACTTTGCCCTGGTGAGGCCACAGCTGGAGCACTGTGTCCAGTGCTGGGCTCCCCAGTTCAAGAAGGACAGGGGAACTGCTAGAGAGGGGACAGCAGAGGGCTACGAAGATGATCAGGGGACTGGAACATCTTTCTTATGAGGAAAGGCTGAGGGACTTGGGTCTTTGTAGTCTGGAGGAGAGAAGACTGAGGGGGCATCTCATCGATGCTGACAAATACTTCAAGGGAGGGTGCCGGGAGGATGGGACCAGTCTTTTTGCCTTGGTGCCCAGTGACAGGACCAGAGGCAACGGGCACAAACTTGACCATAGGAAGTTCCATGTGAACATGAGGAGGAACTTCTTGACTTTGAGGGTGGCAGAGCCCTGGACCAGGCTGCCCAGAGAGGTGGTGGAGTCTCTGACTCTGGAGACATTCCAAACCTGCCTGGACGCCGTCCTGTGCAACCTACTCTGGGTGACCCTGCTCTGGCAGGGGGGTTGGACCGGATGGTCTCCAGAGGTCCCTTCCAACCCTGGTGATTCTGTGATCCAAAATTATTTGAGATATGGGCAAATATTGCACAGGACCTCTGGGAAACCTGTGCTGACCTGGAGCAAGTGCTTGCAGGCAGGGATGTAAAGTGAAGTCTCCGCCTGCCCTTACTGCAACGCAGCACAATGGGCCACTGCACTAACCCGTTAGTAGCCCTTGCCATTCGGATCCAGCTTGTGTTAATATTATTTGTGTTAATAAAATAGAAGGATTGAAGCTTCCACGAGCCCTTTCAATAGCACCACACGCTGCAGAGTGCCCCAGCACACCATTCAAAAAGGTTGCCTCTTACTTACACTCTATAAAGAACGCTATTGCAAAATACTGGAAGATTAACGTGGTACCTGTGAAATTTATTTTGGTCAAGTTGCGAATTGAAATTATATTTTCAGCAGCTCCTTGTTGAAAAAAATTTAAGACTTCAGAAAGCTTCCTTGTTTTTTCTCTCTCTAGAAACCTAGGGGCTAACAGGCATTTTTCTCTTTGTTTTATTATATGCAACAACAGCCACAAATAGAAAATGAATCACTGCAACAGTAGCCACAGCACAGAACTAACAAAAGCAGAACAGTCACACCGGTGTGTCACGAAGCATGCCGTTACCCATGTGCGTATCTCTGCTGATAAAGCAGTGATGAATTTTCTTTCACAAAACCTAAAAACAAGGGCCCTTCCCAAGGTGTGAAACATACTGGAGAAAAATTTGCAAAGCATTCACCTCTGCTAGGCTCAACTTTTTAAAAGAAGTGAGAAAACTCCCTTAAGAAAATAAATTTTCTGCGTCTTTGTTATTACAGAAGTATTTTTTCAGGTCTAATAAACCCACAAATAATTAATATGACCTTATAATTATGATTTTAGAAAGAAGTAATTATCTTTTTTTGTAAAGGTTAAGTACTTGCTAATTAGGTTTAATTTTGTTACAAAAGGCTGAAGTTCTTGAACCAAAGATGACGCATTAAAAAAATAAAGCGTTTCTTTATGAACTTTTCAAGTATTGTTTTTGACATCCAGATACTGTAAAGTTTTGTATTTATATGCCCAGACGTCATCGCAATCACTTGTATGAAAAGGACAAAATGCTGTTCAGCGAGGGAAACTCTGCAGTACTCCTCCCGTTTTCTGTATCCAATACGCTAAGGATGAGAATCTTAAATTTAATCAGAAGTTCAGAATATCCATTCACCTAGGCAATTTGTATTCTTGCTTCTCCAGACATGACTCTGCAAGCAAGTCTCGCTTCTCCAGACACGATCCAGTTTTTCAGCCCCATCCTCCCAGCAGCCCAAGCAAGCAGAGCTCAGCAGAGGTCCACGTGCAAGGTGCAATTCCCTTCTTCTCTCCCTGAAGTGGAAGGCAGCAGGAAGAAAACCAACCCCTCCCCTTCCCCCCCATCAGCACCCTGAAGACAAGGAGACACTTCATCATCCTTAAATCCTGGGGGAATAATGTGGGGATATCTCTGCTTCCCCTAACCAGAACATTTAGGTCCTGCTCTTTCTGATTTACCACTCGATCGACACCATGGACTCAAGAGAAGAAGTCCTGAGAAATAATATCACAGTTGCAGGACTGATGTGCAGGGATGAGCAAAGCATGAGCCTCAGCGTTTCCCACTGCCCTGCTTGCTAATCCTTCTCTCCTCGGCCGAACCGTTCCTCCTTCCTCCCCGTTTTCCTTCTGTTTTGAATGCAGATGAAGCAAAGTTAACAGCCTGCTGCCCCACATAAAAAAAGATATACAGCCAACGAGACATTCAACGGTGGATTCAATGACGCATTTGAAGATAATGTGGCACAACAAAGACACAAAGCAGACTTAACTACAAACGCTGAATAAATATCATTTCTGCTTTTAAGGAGAACTTACCAGGGCCAAAGGCAAATGCAAAGAGGATGCTGTGTGAAAGGGGCCGGGAAAACAGAAAAGCAGGAAAAAGCGAAAACAGACTACACTAGATTGTGGTTTCCTCTGAAAAAAAGCTTTCATCCAAGGGCCCCTCACAAAGATACTCTTATCACACACATATATAAGCTGCTCGGAGTTTTTATCCCTCTCTTGTGAAGATAAAGATTCAAACCTTGCAGGTCTGATACTAACAAGGCTCTCGCTGATCTCGGTGGCTATTTCGGTTGGGTAAAACCATAGGGATGAGGTGTGATCTCTCTCACATGACTTCCTTGGAATATTTCCTGTTTTCAGGGGTTAGCCAAACCATTCCCAAACCACTGGGAATGGCTAGAAGCTCTCTGGGAACCAGAGGAACCTGGACGTCCCCTGGGCTAACCCTGCCATGGTTCCAGTGGCACTGAGCCGGGGGGGTGGTTTTGGGACATGGTTGGTAATTCTCAATGGATAGCTGGGGCACGAAAAACTGTGATACTTTGTAGAGCAACTAATCAATCAGGACATGAAGGCTCTTAAATAGAGAACTTGGATTAAATGCAACAGTAGATACAAAAAAGACCTGAACTGTTCTGCCAAAAGTCAAGTCCAACACAGAAAACTGGTTTTCTCAGTAAAAGCTATTAAAGAAATGTCTCTGGGACAGAAAACACTAAACATCCCTCCCTTCCACTCCCCAAAAGACGACCACCACCAGGAAAGAGAAAAAATACTGCCTATATTTAGCAGTAGTAACATTTTAATATACTAGTCCCATATGGTTTGCATAAACATGCCCACGGGATGATTTTATGTTACAGAGAGGACTTGCGCTTATAAATGGGGCTAAACAAAGCCTTTCGTGGACAGCAAGGCAGCTTCACAGGCTTCCCACCACTGCCCCAGGGCCAAGCGACACCCAGCACCCACAAAGCAAGGGTCAGTCCCAAGTCCCTCAGGGGACCTGCTGGCGCCGCGCGAGGAAAGGGCAGGGAGGCAGAGCAGTTCCCCCTTCCCACCCACCACGAAATCACACAGTGTTGGGATGCAGGATCATAGCGACGTCCCAGCACTACTAACTTGCATAAAATTTTAACTATTAGAGCTTATAGCCAAAGCATGAGGGGAATGGCTAATTCTAATCTTCTTCCCCTACATTCTCCATGCCGCCCATGTCAAAACCATTCATTTTCTGCTTTAGAAGATGGGTTTTACGGTTTCAGTTGTAAGTTTAAGAAATAAAACAGAATCCAAACCCTCATTGGGAAAATGCTAAATCTCTTCATATTTGTCAGTCGATATGGAGAGCTCTTCCACAGGGAACGCCAGAGTGAGGTGCAGGCAAACCAACTGACACATCTAGGAAAGCGTTCCGTGCGCTCAAACTATCACAGAGACAGTCTCATAAGAAACACGTTTAGTTTCCTAAATAATTTGATATATTCATTTCACTTGCAAAAATCTTGGCTTTAAAATACGTATTTCTAAGCAAACTATTGAGTTTCGTTCTGCTTTTTTTTCAGGAAAAAAAAAATCCAAATTGTTTTTTTGTTATAAAAGCACCATTATTGAATAGATGCAATCGCCTCGGCTGTCTGTGACAACGTCGCTGAAAACATATTGCGGGCAAGGCTGTCTCTGTTCCAGCTCCACCTGCCAAATTCATTTATACATATGGATAACAACACCAACCAAAATTCTTTCGTTAACTGAGAGGTCATGATCGTTTTATATGACTTTACAATAATCCTAAATAGAACAGAGGTATTTACTTGTAAATATTATGGCTCCTACACATACAAGCCAATGAATTACCACGGCTTGTGCTCTCTTCAAGATGACGTGAAGCTCCTCAATCCCCAGCCCGGACATACCCCCCCATCCTGCAACACCTACCTCGGGCACTGATTTTACACACCAGATCCGTACTAGATAGTCACAGAGAAAAAATTCTCTTTTTCATTGGCACCTACAGCGCCGAAGGGAAACCCAGCTTGTTTGGCAAACAGAACTCAACGGGCAATTCACGCACCTAATGCTCACATTAGAAAATGCTTCTATTTATCCGCAGAAATATTAGACATAAGCAAGGACAAGTTGTCCCCATTAAGCATTAACTGATGGCCTCCAGGTCAGGGACTGCTTAAAGCTGTGAATTATCTAAGCACGCTGCGTTTTTTTTTAAGAGAATAAGCCCAAAACAATGCTGCAGCGTACTGCAGGCGCTGTGGCGCAGCATCTGCAGAAGGAACCCTTACTCCAAAAGACAAAAATCAGCGTGGAACAGTTTCGCTTTAACCCTTTATCCAACAGAGTCATTTTTCTTTTCACTCCTTTTCTACTGACACGATTAATGGGAAATCAGAAGGGAAAAAAAAAAAGAATGGTTTGTGATAAACAAGCTACTTGTACAGCAGAGGAGGAGGAAAGATAGTGGGGAAATCATTAAAATCTTCAGTGTTCACTGAAAAGCCAATGTGGAAGCTATTCCTAGCCCACAGATCTCGTCAATGATTTCCAGCAGTGTCGGCCACGCTCCTCCTCTTGAAATTTCATCCTTCAGTGGTTTCCATGACTCTGCCCTCGCCCAGTTCTCACTATCTTTATAATTATTCCCTAAATGCATCTTTCAGATGCTCCTCCTAACCTTCCTGCGACACATGAGCTTGGCCTCGACAGCGGGCCAGCAGCATTTGCATAACGCTTCGCACCAGGGCAGCACCACAGCCTCCAGCTCCCACCTCGGGCTCAAAGATCACATCTTACCGCACCCCAGCCAGCGACTGTCTGCGAAAGAAAATGACCGAGTTCTTTTTATCATTTTATCGGTGGAGAATAGTTATTCCAGCATCTGTACTCACAAAATAAGTAGCGACTTACACTTCCCAAAGAACATCTGCATTTCTAAATCTCAGGTTTTTACATGGGGAAACGGCAGTGAGCAGTGGCTTGTCCAAGGTCTCTCAGGAAATGGTCTGTGTAGGTGAGCACCAAAAAAAAAATCACAGCATGGTTAGAGTTGGAAGGGACCTTAAAGACCATCTAAGTCCAACCCCCCTGCCATGGGCAGGGACACCTCCCACCAGACCAGGTTGCTCCAAGCCCCGTCCAACCTGGCCTTGAACACCTCCAGGGATGGGGCAGCCACAGCTTCTCTGGGCAACCTGGGCCAGGGTCTCACCACCCTCACAGGCAACAATTTCTTCCTGAGATCTAACCTAAATCTCCCCTCTTCCAGTTTAAAACCATTCCGCCTCATCCTGTGGCTCCACTCCCTGATCCAGAGTCCCTCCCCAGCTTTCCTGGAGCCCCTTTCAGAGACTGGAAGGCTGCAATAAGGTCTCCCTGGAGCCTTCTCTTCTCCAGGCTGAACACCCCCAACTCTCCCAGCCTGTCCTCACAGCAGAGGGGCTCCAGCCCTCCCAGCATCTCGGTGGCCTCCTCTGGCCCCGCTCCAACAGGTCCATGTCCTTCTGCTGTTGGTGTCCCCAGCGCTGGAGGCAGCACTGCAGGGGGGTCTCCCCAGAGCGCAGCAGAGGGGCAGAATCCCCTCCCTGGCCCTGCTGCCCACGCTGCTGGGGATGCAGCCCGGGATGCGGGGGGCTTTCTGGGCTGCCAGCGCACATCATTTCCGGCTCCTGTTGAGCTTCTCATCCACCAACACCCCCAAGTCCTTCTCCTCAGGGCTGCTCTCCATCCATTCTCTGCCCAGCCTGTCTCTAGAGAGATTTTTCCGAGTTGTAGTTTCCTGGGCATACGGCACACTAACAGTCTGGATAGCGCTGACTACACGCAGCTGCCGGCTTTGCAATCCTCTGCATTTACAAGCAATAAACACCGAGCTTTCTTCTGACGGGCTTTGCCTCTCCTGCCATCCTTGGAGCTCAGACAGTCCTTGCAGAGCAGATGACACATGAGGGGTCCAGCAGGAGCCTGCTCAGTCTGGCAGTTACCTCCATACCCCCTCCTGCCCTGCAGGATGACCTTCTTTTTCCTAACAACCTGATTTAACAGAAAAAAAAAAATGTCCGTTTTTCTTTAAAGGGAATAATTTTCTGTTATCTGCAAAAAGTAAACTTTTTGCACATAATAGCTCACTCTTCTTCAGCTAACCCACACAAATCGGTGGGAAGAGGAACAGGAAAATGGAAGTTAAATAACTAATGATTTTGAAGAGGTCACAGAAGAGATAACTTCACATTAAAAAGAGCATTTTCTAGATAGAGGTCCGTGTGCTGGTACATTGAGACTCCCAAAGAAATCTTCCATGCTGCAAACTAGTGTGAATTAGAGACTGAAGATTTAGGCAAATGATACGTGGGTAGGAATGTAAGAACAGAAAAAAAAAAAAGGAAAAGGAAAGGAAAAAAGATGACCAGAGTGAACCAACTGAGCAAAAAGCTACTCAAAAAAATATTCAAAATTTTATGAAAAAAGATATACTGCTCAAGAGCATTTGACAATTTCATATAATGTAGTTTTAAAACTTTCCTTGGTTTAAGTATCAAAAGCATCTGCACTTTTCCAATATTTCAAGATAGCGGAGGGAAAAATAAACACAGTTGCCACAGACCCTGTGCTGACTTAATCAACGTGCAGCCTCTGAGACTCCTCTGTTTGGAACAAAAATATTAGCCGAAATTAACACAATTTTATTACGCACCTATTAATAAACGATTCATTTTCAGACTTCAAGCAGATGCTGTTTTGTGGAGACCTACATTTCAAGCAGCTCCACGCAGCACAAGTCCAACTCACTTTTTTGTGCAATAAGCAATTTATAAAAGGCAGGTTAAAAAGTTAAAACATAAAGAAATGAAAATCAGCCTAACAAAAAAGAGCCCAGCTCGCAGCGCTGCAACACTGTGCTAATTGCGTTCTGGTAAAGAGGACGGCAGACATACAATTTGCTAAGCCAAAATTTGGTGGGAAAAGTAATAGAAATGCAGATTATTGGACTGATCTCTTTTGACGACATTTTGAAAGGAAGACCGGATTCATGGGGAAAATGCCGGTGTGTTAACCTTCCCCGTGGCCTCCAGCTCCAGAATGACGCCAACGTGCTGGGAGCCTGAGAAATACCCTCAATATTGGGAAGACACATAGCTCCATCCCAGACACCACCTCGGAACCACATCTGGCGTTCCCAGAAGCGCTGTGGGTCTTTCCTCCCTTCTGCGGGTTTGCTTTCTTCCATCCTCGAGCCTCCTCCTTCTACCCTCCCCTTCAGAAGTCCAACTTGGCCATGAAGCCAACCTTCTCCAATCATCTTTTCTGCTTTGAAAGAGGCAGCTAAATTAAATGTTTTAAGAATAGCCTGCCACTTGGACAAGGGTCTCAAAGATGGATAGAGCAGTACGGTCCTACCCAGAGAGGGTATGAGTACAGGTCAGAGCCAGAAAGAAAAGCTGCATTTTCTGGTTTTGCAGTACTTTCCCTTTCTGTGCATGGCTGTTTAGCAGGATCAGAGGGAAATAGCTTAAAAATTGCAACGAAAGCTCCTCCCCACCTCAATTCTCTTCTTTCTTCCCCAAAATAGCATGCAAATAAAGACAACGCTTTGAATGAAATATTTATATTAGTTTTCCTCTTCTCTTGTTCTGGCTATTTACAAAAGGTCCTAAAAAACCCTACACAGACTATCACCACAGCAATGAGGTCCAAGTCCTTCTATCCCAAACCCGAAACCCGTGTGAATCCCGGCACTACACGTCTCAGCAGTCCGTGCTATTTCATTCACAATTTTGCAAAGCTCTTGGAGAACCAAGATACGCGAGCTTTTTCACCCATTCTTTTTTTTCACGGCTCTCCTCTCAGTCCAGTTTTACAAACGCTGGACTTGAGCTTCCACTTCAAGCTCATTCTGATCCGGAGCTCAGGCTCAAACTGCCCAAGAGAGGAGCTTCTGCACAGATTTACCTTCAGCTCGCGGGTAGCATCCGTGACACGATACTGAACTCAACCGCTTCCACGTCGTAAAGAGCTCCAGCATTTCTAAATATCATTCCAACTCCATTCTACAAACCTTGGAGTTAATTTGGAAGATATTATCTTCTCCATGAAAACAAGTTCAAGTTCATGATTTCTTCTCTTGTGTATAAAAAAGGTGGTTAAAACCACTCATGGTTGTGTCTAATTGGCCTACAGCTATGCTTTAATTAGATAAGTTGTGACAAAGCGTTGCTCACAAACTCCATGCTGTGCATATCTAATACACCTCCGAGCTTTAAAAGGGAATAAAAAAATTATGTCAGCCACACAAGTCCTTCAAAACTAACTAAAGTCGAAGTTATTTGAAGTACGTTAGAAATTTTATTTTAAATTCTGGCTTTGACTGAACGTGCAGCGGTCGTTTCAAATACCTGTGGCTGCCCTACAGCTGAGAATAAAGCAAGCTTTGCTCGCCGACGTGGTCGGCGTCCTCAGCATCACCCTGCTGCTGGGGCTAATAGTCACTGCAGTCGGCATTTCACAGGAACGCGAAGTGGCTGCGTGTGTATATAATAAATACTGTCACCACGCGCTGGGCTGGCTGCCTTCATCCTCCGCTGGAGAACTTCACCACTTCGGCAGCTTTTCTAGAGTCCACGTTATAATCAGATTTGGCAATAAGATACGGAATTACAAGAAGAACAAAAGTCATTTTCCGTTAACTGTGTAACTATATATCTAAATGTACTTATGAAAAAGAACTTGTGCTTGTGTTGAACATCTCCCTTGGGCAGCAGGAAAAAAAAAAAAAAAAGAAATCCTGTTATTTCAAAAGCCGCAATTATTTAGCAGTCATAGCGAATTCAATGCCGGCTTGTTTATGCAGTTCCTATGAAGGATGATGCAGCCAGTGTCTAAATTGAGTTCGCTCTTTCCCCCGGCATAGCAAACTGTTTGTCTAAGCTGATAAATGTACATATTAACCCAGCCACCTCGTAGGAAGCCTGTTGTACGCTCTGTTCAATATTTTCTAGTTAAACTAATCGGAATCATTTGCTCAAAAGACTTTTGAGAGCCTCTCCCTCGCAACTGGAATATCCATACTTCACATGCTGAATTTGAGCAGTCTCCAAGTCCCGAGTGGTTTTAACAGATCGCCACTCCTGCGAGCTGCAAATATTTTCCCAGCAAGCCGCAAGCGTACCACTGAAGCCAACACAAAAGACTTTTTGGAATCTGAAGAACAGCAAAAGCTGGGAAAAGTCACGGGAATAGTGCTGGATACATTAGTTACGAGTAACAGACATTTTTCAGTCTTGGACACTCTGCTGCCTTCTTTTTTAATAATTGAATTTTGGCAGCTGCATTAATTCGTGTTAACTACGTAGTTTAATGGGAACTACTTCATAACTGAGTGCAGTTCACCATTCATTTCATTTAGGACCTTTTACAACCATTAATCAAACCGATGGCCAATCACTCTGAATCAAACCAGAGCCAGAAGGCAAAGGGAACAAAAAACGATTTAATGAACGCTGCCATTCAGCTCCCGTTATAAATAGGGAGGCGCAGGGAATCGCAACGGCGTGTAAGCGCAGCGATGCCAACTTCCCCCTTACCTGTGGAACTCTGCCCTAACTCCGATTTTAAAGATGTGACATTACAGGGGAAAAAAAAAAAAAAAAGAAAAGAAAAAAGATTTTGTCCTCCATCAACAAAACTACTCCGCTAACGATGATAACAATCAGGCTGGAAGGGACCCTGAGAAACCACAGCCCACCCCACCGCAGCATCTGCTTCCATCGACGCGTGAAACCTGTTCTTGAAAGCTACGCACAGGTTTCTGTAAACCAAAACCAGCTACAATACGCAGCCAAAAAAAGTAATTTCTCTATTTTTAAACGACATGAGTGTGCTTTGCAATGAGATCTACATACCTTGACTGTCTTTTGCAAGTACCCAGGTGACGTTCTCAAGCACCTTGCTGCAGAAAGTACTGTGGAGAGCTCGGGAATAGAGAGCAAACCACTCCAAGGGCAAAAGAAACCACTTCTCGTGTTACAATATATATTCATGCCGTACAGTACACGAGAGGAAAGATTGTCCTCAGAAGTCGCCCAGCTGTAGGCTCTCCTCTCCACTGAGACAAAGGAACAAACCGGGAAGTCAGAGCTGAACAGCCGAGGGTCAGGTTAAGCACTGGGAACCCGCCCCTCTCTGAGGAAGCTTTCTGCCTAAAACATTTTTTTTTTTTTTTTTTAAAAAAAAGCTTTTTTTTTTTTTTTAAACAAGCTCTTTAAAATGTATGTAGGCATCTGTTGTTTTTATTTCGCAAATCCGGACAGCAATATGGGGAAACTCTCATTGCATTTGCGTCGTCTTTACTTGTCATTTTCGATTTTTTTGCAAAGTACGTAACATGCTCTCCTTATTGGAAATAGCACGGTGCTAAACCTTGCTAATATATTAATTATAATACCCTACTATGAAAGATTCCTGGCGTTATTATTAGATATTCACAGAAGCAGCTGAATGCTACAGGCAGATGCTGTTGCTGAGGAGCTGCACAGCGGAAGAAAATCAACTTCTCTGGGTGTCGTGATGTTTTGTCTTATCCTGTTAAATGCTCAGAAGACACAGATTTAATTCATACTTAAATGTAAATACCAACATGCAGTAATTAGAGTTACGCAACAATTGCACAGCAATAAAGTAATAAGACTAGCGCTTTTGAAAAACAAGGAATTTATAAAGAAAATATGTGTTTTTTTTTTAATACCAACATACATTAAGAGTTGGTGAAGCAGCAGCTATAGGTCTTCTGCTGTCATACGTGGTAATCAGTCCTATCACTGAAGCTCAGCTTTTCCCACCACCTCTAACGCAAAAACCCCACATCCTCCACTCTGAGCTTCACACATCAACACTGTTCAAAAACCTCCTGTACAAGACAGTTTTAAAGGAGATATTTGGTGGTAAAATTTTGAAAAAATGCATTGGACCGACAAAGAAGCTTCTCAAATGGGCACTTCAGCTCCCAAACCTCACTGACGGTCAAGCTGATCCCCAACCGCGAACCCACATTTTTACCCCAAAGACTTTTCACCAAGTCCCCGATAACAGTAACTTTTGCACACACGATTCACGGCTCCCCTGCATGTTTCTCGACTCCAGGCCATATTTAACAAACGAACCAAGAAGCAAGCAAACAGAAAAAATAAAAAGATTTCAGTCTCCAAAGGGTAAGCAGCTTCTCAGCATTGCTCAGGGTCAGAACTGGCTCTCAAAGTTATTTAGACATTTCTTTTTCACAGTGAGAACAATCAGCCGTTGGAACAATCTCCCCAGGGAAGTGGCGGATTCCCCATCACTGGACACTTTCAAGATTCAGCTGGACAGGGTGCTGGGCCATCTTGTCTAGACCGTGCTCGTGCCAAGAAAGGTTGGACCAGATGATCCTTGAGGTCCCTTCCGACCTGGGATTCTATGACTCTAAACCTCATTTAGCACCTATGCCCATAAGCAAAAATCCATTTTAAGAGACACACGCAAAGCCCTACAGAGCCTAGAGCCCAAATAGAAAACGTCAGTTCGAGGTGGCTGCAGGTATCCGGGGCAGCAAAGCGTACCATCAACCTGTTGGGATGGAAAACCCTCCACTGGTCCCATGCTGTAAGTCAAGAGTCGCGCTGGCAGGACCGTGCAGGGCACAATTCCCGCCATGGTGCCGGGAGGAAATCGGCTCGCGGTCCCGGCAGTGGCTCCGCACATGAAGACACCAGGGCACGCAGTGCTTCTGGCAGCAGCACAGCTCCCTCGCCAGCGAGAGAACAGCTTCTTTAACAAGCTGTTTGGCGGAATATCTCTGCAACTATTGCAGCCTGATCCACAAAATGAAAAGGTCAAAAAAATCAGACTATGGATAGATTCGGCACAGTTAACTTTCCAACATTCGTTCTCCTGTGGATTCAAAGGGATTTTTATATGAATATTTTTTCCCCTTAAACATAAACCTGTAGATCACACCCAGACACAGCAATTTTCCTATGATCAGCCAAGTGAGCATCGGTATCGCAGAGCTTGTTAGGTATATTTATTTTTAATAGGATTGAATTTAAACACCGTTATCAGAAAACAGCAACACTGGAGTTTCACTCAAGTGCTTTTCACAAGTGTCAGGTGCTGAATAAGTATTTGATACTCATGATGCATCGACAGGAATTACATTTCCAGAATGGTCTGAATTAGGCACTCAGCTCCCATTCCATCCACAGCAATAAAAATTAGTTGACTGTCCTCCGATCGCACACCATTACCAGGACGAGCATCCCTTTACCTGCAAGTGGGCATTCACCTCATTATTCACAGCGTCCGTTAATGGAAAATCACTCAGAACAAATTCTTCAAAGTGCTCTAAAAGCAAAATAAGATCTCAAACAGGGCTGGAAGAAAAGCCTCTATGGAAATTCTCAAAGATCATTCCAGTCCAGTCTCACTGACAGTAATAGCCAGTATCAACAGCATCAGAGTAAGCTGCGAGAAACTTTGTGGTAAGTAGGTATAGAATAACATATGACTATATTATATTAGTGTATACAGTAATTGTTTATATTTATATTGTAGTAGTATATGGAAGTGGATGCTTTTTCCCATAAAGGATTAAGTTAACCCCAAAGTTCAGACACACGTACATATAAAAAAATGTATATATACACACACATATATATGTATCTTCTCTATATATATTAAAACATACACGGAAGAGGGACTGCTGAAATCCTGTTTTCTATGGCATTCAATGTGCTCATATTCATTAAAACAATGCCAAATCTTGACTCAATCTACAAATCTGTTGGTCCCAAAGCTATACTCTGAGAGGAAGCTCCACAGATTAATATAACACTGTTTAAAAAGGAAAAATAAATAATTTAATCAGCTTTAAATTTGCAGTAGAGATATCTGCACTCGTGCCTACTCAAATATTTTGTCTGTCTCAAGGGTGTTCAGTCATGACCCGAGTTTCTGGACTCATCGAGGGTGCTGGATAAGCCAGTCACTCTGCTTGGCTGAACTGCTTTTTGTAGTTTAAGATATATTAAAAAAAAAAAAAAAGCATCAGAATGTCAAGCATGTTCGCACATAAAAGGAAAACTGCAAAAATTTCTGCCAAACTCTGCTGATTCCAGTACTTTTGCTGACTCAGCAAGACTGCAGAAGTGCCAGGCCTTTAGCTGTGCAGATGTTATCTTGTACCCCATCTTCAAGTGTCCCAGTAACAAAATACTCTTCACCCATCAGCCTCAGCAAGGACAGCCCCTTTCCCCCCACCATCCTTTGAAACTCTAGCCACCCTTATGTTTTTCCTGTTAATGATGTTTTTTTCTCTGCTAGTACTGTAAATTTTAATTTCTTAAGTATAAAAAAAAAAAAATCCATGGAGGGAGTAGCTAACATTTTGAGAGCAGGTACAGGGTACAATCAGACTGGTTTAGGTTGGAAAGGACCTTAAAGATCATCTAGTTCCAACCCCCTGCCATGGGCAGGGACACCTCCCACTAGACCAGGTTGCTCCAAGCCCCGTCCAACCTGGCCTTGAACACCTCCAGGGATGGGGCAGCCACAGCTTCTCGGGGCAACCTGGGCCAGGGTCTCACCACCCTCACAGGCAACAATTTCTTCCTAATCTAAATCTGCCCTCTTCCAGTTTAAAACCATTCCCCCTTGTCCTATGGCTCCACTCCCTGATCCAGAGTCCCTCCCCAGCTTTCTTGGAGCCCCTTGAGGGACTGGAAGGCTGCAATAAGGTCTCCCCGGAGCCTTCTCTTCTCCAGGCTGAACACCCCCAACTCTCTCAGCCTGGCCTCACAGCAGAGGGGCTCCAGCCCTCACATCATCTGCGTGGCCTCCTCTGGATCCACTCCACAGGTCCCATAACATTATTTTAGTGTCCCTACCTGTATTTTAGCACCGCGCGACCATACCATGTTCTCTGATAGCAATGCAACGGTAGGTAACTGATTTCAAAGGGAAATGTTTCAGCTTCAGTTGCATAAAATTCATTTTAAACACTCTCCAAATCTATTTTTCCTCGACGGAAAATATAACTGGCTTCTGTGAAGCCACTGAACGCTATTGATTAGGTAATACATTTTTAAAATTCTCTAAATAAAGGGGAGTGAACACAGAAAGAGTTATCGATCCAGCTAGTCCAGCACCTTCGTCCTAGAAAGCCTGGTTACATTTCAGCAGGTAAACCCAGTATTTCCAATAGAGTTTGGGTTGCCTGTCCCACAACAACACCCTGAAAAAGAAGTCTCTTCCCAAAGGCTAATTTAAATATTTGATTTTTATATTTTCAGGTACCATCGATTTTCTCTCATCTCAGTGAGAACCACATATCTCAGCTCCATCAACCTTCTGGGAAAGGGCATAAGAACAACACGCTGGACGCTTCTGTCTGCTTGACATGAGAGAGGAGCTGTAGGGATGGAAAACCTACACGTCAGAGACTCAAAGTTATACCGGCAAGAAATATAATGAACGGTATCAGTGTTTCCATTTAGACGGAACTTTTCAGTATCGAAACTTAGCAGGAAAACAAATGGGAGAGAGAGTCTCTGCTTTGGGGAGAGACGGGGTTTTACGTTCATTTGTCTCATCTTTGCCTGAAGTAAACCATCACGAGATTTATCGCAGATTACTGTGCTGCTTTATCTGCCAGCTCCCATAAACATATGCCCCGCTCCATACAGAACCATAAACTCGGAGCACAAGATAATTAAATAGCCTGCTCTGTATTTGGTTTCTTCAACACGATAGCAAGACACGAGCAAGATTGATTTACCCCACACAGCGTGGGATCACAGGGAAACAGATCCTCAGATTACTCGCGTTTTCTCGGGTTCACCAGCTTCTGCAGAGCGGCTGCGATGTCCATCCCCTGAAGACCTGCTTCCTTCTCTACAGGTTTATAATCGAGGATAACCTTCTGTACTTTGGAAATTATTTTTCAAGGAGTACATACCAATAGGGTACACCGCTGGCTTTGACTTTTAACGTTGCCCATAGACTATAACTGCTTTTGTAAATATTTCGGGACTGGTGCGCTTGGGCGAGATCAGCTTGAGCAGCGCTCACAAAGGAAACGGTAGAAGGCTTCTCATTTTTCATGCTTTCGTCGCTGTGTCAAACCGCGTTACGGTGATGCGGGCTTCCTTCTTAATACTGCTCTCTACCTAAGTGATTCACACACAACGTGATCCACGCCGGCTTTATTCAGTGCTTTCCGTGACCTTGATCTCAGAATAACCATTTTGCTACAGGAATTTATGCGGCAGAATCAGAAGTAAAACTGATTTGACCAAGACGCATGGTGCTTACAATCGCTCATTCTTGTCGAAAAGACCTAGGTGATTTTATAAGCCGCTTGTCTCACGTGGTCTTACCTTTGATGGAGCTTTTCTTCCGCAATGGCAAACAAAGCTAGCGCTAAACACACTTCATATTAAAAACTGCCTAGTAAAAGGCATTTGCGTAGAAAAAAATGCTTCAAAATGGCAGTTTGGCAACAACAACAGAGCTTATACATATGGATGCTCAGTGCAAGTCAGCAATAGTGGTTTTCTGCAAACACTGTCTTTCAGATCCAGGGTTTTTTCACTATTTGCTCCTACTTTCTCTTACTTTAGGGAGGCACCTAAAGTATCTCAAACCAGCATTCATGACCCAACACAATGGGTAAACTGTTCCCCTTTCTGTTCCTCCTTTTGGGACATTTTAGGAAAAGAAAATAAAAAATAGGTATTACCCTCAATCTTGATCCATTTAAGAATAGCTGCCTCATTCAAAGGCATCGATACTGTATCTCTGAATATACGCATTATTATACAAAGAACAGTTGAAAAAACCCTCAACTTTCAGAAGACAGAATCATGGAATCCCCTAGGTTGGAAGGGACCTTTAAGATCACGGAGTCCAACCATCAACCCAACACTGCCAAACCCACCACTAACCCATGTCCCTCAGCACCACGTCTGCCCGGCTTTTCAATACCTCCAGGGATGGCGACTCCACCACTTCCCTGGGCAGCCTGTGCCAATGCTTGACGACCCTTTCAGTGAAGAAATTTTTCCTAATATCCAATCTAGACCTCCCCTGGATGCGATGCTCTCCCCATACAGTTATAGTTTGCTCTTTGATACAATTACGGGACAATCCAAACACAAAGCAGGAAGAAAAAGAAATTATGTAGGATGACATACCAGCAAAGCTCATCCATTCAGTTATGACCACCTACAGAAAACTGGGTTTATCGAGTTAGATCTTTCCCAGGACCTGAAATCCCAGGTATTTATCCCATAGCCAAACTGGGATGCAATCAGAGTGGGATCCCATAAGTAAATATAGGATATGGAAAACTTTTTTCTGGATTTATGTCACTTTTGGAACATTTAGGAAGTCGGGGTAGGGGGTTTGCTTTGCTAAAAAAGCTAAGCAGACTTTTAGTCTCGCCTAACAAAACGTGAAATAAAAAAAGCTATCTAAAAAAAAACCTCTCAGAAGCCAAAAGGAAACGAGCCCAAAATACACCTCTGGAAGCTAGAAAATATTTCAAAAATAATTATAGTTGACAGTGGTTGACACATTTAATCATCTTCAAACATCTCTTTAAACTCTCTGAAAGCTACCAAGCCTGCAGATGATTTATATAGCGACTAGGTAATCTGCACCAATTTATGTAGTGACCAGGTAATCTGCACCGGACCTTTTAATTTTCATTACACAGGGCGACGTGGCTAAAATACTGCCAAAAGGCCATAATACCAAATTAAAATTTAGCAAAATATATTATCTCTTCTTGCAAATTCATTCACCTCTCGTAACTTTAGGCCTGTGTCCAACACAGAAGGGGTTATTTTTAGCTCTTTAAAAGAACTAACAGGAATGCCATTGTGAAATACTCTGTTTCTTGCAAATAGCCTCATTATTTAAAAGATCAAAAGCATCTTGCTACCATGTGATGTAACTAACTTTGATCTGATGTTGTCTACTCAAACTTCAGAGGAGATAATTATTGGACTGTTAAATTTTTTTGCACTCTGACTGCAAATCTCTTACTTTTCCCTCTTCACGCTACAGATCCATTAACAATTAAAGGATTACATCAATATTAAAAAATGCGCGAGTCTTGCAACAAGATACTGATGAGCAATTTATAGTTTGTTAAATAAACAAGCATAGGAACTCTAAGGAAGCACACAGAAATATCTGCATTTGTATCTAGCCGAAGAACAAAACAGAACTATTAATTAATTATTCTGGTTATGAGATATAACGATTACATGAGAAACTTTAGTGCATTTGAGAATTTCCTACTGGTAAGGATGGATTAAAAAAATAAACAGATTCTCAGCAAATTAGTAGCCCTGGAATATCGCTCTGCAAAGACAGATATCAGGGGACTGCTGTCATCATCTCTCCAGTTTAGTCATGTAATTTCTTTTGAAACCTTTGAACATTTTCTGTTATTAATACAAACATACATGAACACGATGTTTCATTTTCGGTTAAGTCTGTCACAAATGAGCGATCCGACTCATAAAAATAAGAAACGTACATCAATACTGTGCCTATGTTACAGCTCCGTTTTTTTTACCTGGTCCGTACCTGTGAACGGAAACTTCACCACAGCAATCTTTGATGTGCCACGAGGGTGAGTGCAATTGCATCGTGCCATGGCAACGCAGCTTCGGTTTCCCCGTGAGACGGCAGAGCGCCACCAGTCGCGGCGTCTTTCACCTTAGTGTCGGTCTAGTTTCATGCTTAGCACTATCTTGGCGTTCCGTCTTCTTCTGTTGGAGATTTTCATCATCCCATAGTCACCCTTACAGTTGTGTCACCTTGCCATCACGTACCTCTCAACGTGCGTGAAAATTCAGGTAACTAATTTCTACGCGCCACCCTTAGAGCAGAGGCATAACGAAGCCACAGCTAGGTGCCTTACAGACCGAACACAGACAGGAGGAAACTTTTTAAAAGGTACATAAAGGACCGAGAGTCTAACTCCTATTAATTTTCACGGGAACTACATGGCGAGAAATGATGTATGCAATAACCTACGCAACGATCAGTTGCTCTTACCGAGGGATATTGCAATCTATTGTTGGGGCGAAATATCAATGTAATTTATTTCTACTTCTCCAACAACAATTAGTCACCTGCTGCACACTAGATTTAAAATCAACATATTTCAGTAAGGCAAATAAAGTATACTGCCCAACAACTTACCTGCCTTTTCAATATTTGATTCCTTATAATGAAAAACAATTCTATAATAAATGAACTTCCACAATTATAAAGCCACCTTCTTATTTTTACTCAGTAAAACAATGTATTACATTAATGTACCTAAAAGAAAGAGAACTGAACCCGCCGTCACCAGTAATTATTATATTTTGTTATGGCTTGATAAAAGGATATTGTTATACAAGCACTGAATATCCTATAATCCAAATTAAGGCTCTATTCACTAATGAAAGTATTTTTCATGCATAAGCTTTAAAGCCAGAATGCAAAATGAACAGCGCATGGAAATATGTTATTGTTTGACTAAGTATTAACTATGTCATTCTTTAGATCCGACTGAATAACACTAATGTACTCTGCTATTGTTTAATGGTTTAAATAAAGAAAAAAGAAAAAAGGCAGCTACTGAATTTAAACCTATTTCAGATTCTGTTAATATTTGCCATAAAGAAGGAGCGGGGGGGAAAGCAGGGTCTCTCAGGAGGCCGCTTTCGTCAGATTTAACAGGGGGAACCCTCTGAGCATCACTGCCGAGTGAGGACTTTCATGAATTTACTTGGACTTCGGTTAATTTGGCAAGAAGATGCTAAATACATCGATTTTTCTTATCTCGCCATATTGGCTGTTCATGAAATTAAATAAATAATTAAAAAGCAGCTACAAACCTGATTTTTAACCCACTGTGCTTGCCATCGGGCACAGCAAGGACATCCACTGTAATACCAAAAATAAGGCTTCAAGAAGGAGAAACAAAGGGAAAGGACCACGTACAGTAGCAATTAGCATCTGATACCGTAAGACATATGGCAACAACAAGGCTATCGGGCACGGCGGGAGGTATTCAAAGATTTACAGGACTTTGTTTCCATGGGTGTGAATACCTGACCAAAGCAGGGGAGGCACTTGCACAGTTCGCACTTACTTGGCGTTCTGAAAATTAAGTCGTTCTGGAAAAGGGAGTAACTAAAAACGTTGCTGGAAAAGTGGGAGTAGTTCCTGTACTCACCCATCACTGACAGCTCTGCAGAGCCGCTGCTGTTCTCGTTTTTGTAGGTGACTACACACGTGTACGTCCCAGAATCATCCTCAGTCACGTTTGATATGAGTAAGTTACTGCCAGCCAGTAACGAATACTTTTTGGACCTGAAACATTGATAACACATGTCTACAGTGTGTTACGGTGCTACCTCCATCTAGAAAAATACACACAGTAAATTACGCTGGAAGTAATTCTCAGCTGTGATTTTTGCTGTTATTAGCTTTACACTTCCATTTTAAATACCAGCCAGGTGACATTTATGATCAAATTCCCCCCTTGGATTCGGTGCAGAGACGAGTTATTGCAGCAGGTAAGAGACACCTCCAGTCTCATTACCACGTAGGAGGAAAATCTCCTGGCCTCCAAATCCACCCCACTGAATTTAAAGCATTACTCCGTGGTTTGCCTGTACTTGGCTCAAGGAAACGTAACGTTAGCGGACGCGACCCACGAAGGACTGAGCTACCTGACGGGGAGCACTTCATCTCCTCGCAGCCAGGTGAAGGTGGGAGGGGGGTACCCAGAAACGCAGCACTCCAGAACAGCATCCTGCCCTTCCATGGCCACCACGTTCGACGGTCGCTGCAGGAAAAACTGCTGCCTGTGCAAACCTGGATCTACGAGAGCAAAAGAGACAGTTATCATCCATTGGAAAAAAAAAAAACCAACAAACAAACAAAAAACCCCAAAACAAAAAACAAATAAACAAAAAAAACACAAACAAAAAAACAACAAAACAAAACATTCTTTTTGCTGGGAATGGGGAATATGAAATGACTGATCAATAAAGGACCCGAGAGACCGCAGCTTTCATGGATTCTTACTGATGGGAAAAACCGAAAAATCATAGTACAGACGTATAAAAACTGTATCAAATGGCAATCTTGGAGCTGCTTACAGGTTGAACCCAAGGGAGCGATCTGAAGGCAGAAAAATACCAGCATTTGGGAAAGCGAGAAAAGACTGTTTATAGCCTGGTATTAAAGTCAGGTCTTGGAAAGCCACAGCAAAAGGCACAGAAGGCAAGAAAAGACAGAGATATGCAGTAAGGTTAAGAGTGGTAGTGGATTAACGACACTATTTTGGAGTTGCAAGGGAGAAGTTCATAAATATGGCAGGAGAGAGAAGACAAGGGCAGCTTCGAGTTAGGAAAACACAGAAAACGAGGGATGAAATAACCTGAAAAATCCAAACTGAGAAGGAATAAGTAGAAAGATTAGTGCCCTGGGTTCCCCTTCGCCTGACTGAAGGTGTCCACACGGACACACCGCATGACGGAGGCTCTCTAAGCCAGGCCTAGACACCCACCTGTGGGCAACTGAGCCCAGCTCAGGGTGCCCGCTTCAGGACGAGCTAAATCTCTGTGACTGCCATGGGTGGATCCCTACTGACCAGGGGACAACCCACCTTCAGGGGACAACCTAGACCCAAATCCCACCCACTGTGCCTGAAATACCAGCAAACAGAACCATACGCCAAGGAAATCAGTCGGGTTTGTTTGCTTTTTAATGAGCCTGTTCCTTCTCTTGAAAATGACTTCATTTTCTTATCACAGATGTTGAAACAAATGTGCTGGACTACAGCCATTAAACATTACTCCTTGTTTCCTGACACAAACATAAAAATCACACAATATAAACGAATATTCCCACCAAATTAACAGCTACAAGATCTTCCAGGATCATCTCCAAGTAATCAGCTGGTTCTCCCATACAAGCAGAAAGAAACTGTAACTAGCTGCGTGCATTCGTTATGGATTTACGACGACGGCATATTCCAACTTCTTACTGTAACCAGATGGACACGCAACTTCCAGCCGTCAGTAAGCGCGACTGATGCAGAAGTTACCGCACACAACTCCATAGCTGCCATCTGTGAAGACGTCTCAGCAGATCACAGTGGTGCCTTTGGCCTGTGAATTGCACGGCGCCTCTTGCGATAACCACGAGTAACACATATTACCTTAACGTACGCAATTAAATACGTGGGAGCCAACTAGCAGAAAACCAAAGCTTTTTTGTTTAGTTTGTTTTGATATTTTTTTTTAAAGTCAGTTGTCCAAAGGTAAAAACAGATGTGCAAAACCAGAAAGCAAATACAATCTGTAAATGGTATCCACATCTTAATACGGGAGTGTCTCCTTCCCTTCAAAAGCACTGAGTTCTGAAATCACAAAGAGGTCGTCTTTGATTAAAATTATTATCCTGGTTAGGATAGAAGATGGGAGCAGCAGTAAAAATACAGGGAAAATGCCATCAATGAAGATTAAATTTAAAGTTAGAAAAAGGAGACAATTGATAATTAAAACCGAAGGCTTTAGCAGACTACATTTGGCTGGAAGGGTTCTTCAAATCCATCCAGAATAAATGGAATTCCAGAGCTGGTATAGGCTGGATATTAGACAAAGTTGCAAAATCCTAACACACACAGAAGTAGCTCAATGTATATTTCTATTCCGTATTCTAGAACGCGAGATAGCACAATCATTTTTTACAGTGATGTGAAATACATTTTTGTCGTGTTGGAAACCAGAAACAGTATTAATGAGACATCACCAGTGTCTTAACTCCTTCGATGAAAATAACATTTTCATTATAACTCTGTCAACAACTTGAAGATCGGTTAAAAAACTCGCACAGATTAAAGCAACGCCATCCTTCAAGAAAAGTGAAAACCAACAGTATTTTATTTGGGATTTTTCCTCTCTCCTGCAATTTGCCTGGCAAAATTCTGGATGTTCTTGAGAGACATAATTGAACGAACAATCCAGTGAAAGCAAACCTGTTAGCGTTAAGGTGTGCAGGCAGACAGCAAGCCCAAGCCCAAGGTTAAACTGAAAGGGTACCACCGACATGAGAAACTGCTCAGCGCTGGAAGGGGAAAGTCACCGTCCAACACCAAACTGGGACTCAAATTGTTAGAGAATAACGGCAGATGACAGAGGACGGACCCAAAGGTAGGCAAGCATTTTTTTATTATTATTTAGGTTCCCTTAATTTAACCAAATTGTCAAAAATGCTTTAGTCTAAAATGTATTTCTAATTAGTTTTTCCGTTAACGGGTAGCTACATATAATTTCAGTGTGAGAAAATACCAGTACTACGCATCGCTGTAACATATCTCCATAAGCTTTTATCCCCACTAAAACTTATATTCAATAATCATCATCTCATCTCTTGCTTAGCTCTCTTCTCCAACACTTATTCTCATTTAGGACGGCTCCTTTTGCCTCCAGCAGCCACCTGTGCCTGTAAGGAGGCAGTGCCTTGGGCTGGCTGCTGCTCACCCGGCTCTGCAGAAAAACGTCCCCTTGCCTGGAGGAGGGAGAGGGTCCCACGCTCTGCCATAACACTGCTATCGCCTGCTCTTCATCATTTCATCATCTTCATCAACACTGGCCCAGGTTGCCCAGAGAGGTGGTGGATGCCCCAATCCCTGGAAACATTCCAGGTCAGGTTGGACGGGAGCTCTGAGCAACCTGGTCTAGTTGAAGATGTCCCTGCCCGTGGCAGGGGGGTCAGACTAGATGGTCTTCCCTTCCCACCCAAACCATTCTATGGTTCTATGATTTCCATCTCTTGTTGCATTCAAGACTCCCAAAACAGAAGTCCTAAGCTCGCATTTGAACTTTTCTGAAGTCCCTAATGATCTAGCAGCTAGCTGAAAAGGCGGCATCTTCTCCACATCCCTCTTTCATCCTCAAACGCAGCTCAAAAGCAGATGGAAACCAAATGTGTCAGTTGTGAAGCAATGTTTTGCTGTTTGATTTCCAGTTGCATGAGGAGTGCAGGGTACAGCCAAAGTTAGCAGCTCAAAGACACATAGAGTTGAAAAAAAATATCTGTTACAGGAAGGAAAAAAAGAAGAAAATATCTTTTTCAGAACAGTAAGAGGGAGAGAGTTGTGGTTTCAAACCCAGGAAGATCAGAACTTGCACATTTATTCAGGCAAGTCCCCAGCAAGGGCTGAGCCTCCCGGGAGGTGGCAGCCAGCACCCACTGTACGGAACACAGCCCACAGAAATCACAACTCCACTTGGTCCTTATGTCCACACGGTAAAGGCTGGTTTGTTTTACTACCAGAGGGATCTGGGTGGAATAACCAACACCTTTTGTTTAAGCATCAGGAAACAAAACCACAGCTTTCATGACACAAAATGCTAGTCTCCCATGAGTACTCAGTAAAGAGGACTGACATGCTATCGCAGACCGTTAAAGTCGGCATATCACCACCTCTGGCTTTGTACCACCTTCCAAAAAAACAGTGGTGGTCTAAAACCAGAGCTCAGTAACTAGGACGTGAAAGGCAGCGTTATCCGAAGCTACAATCGCTTAGCCATAACCTTACAAAGAAACAAGGAGTCTCCAAAGGCACCCTTTCCCTAGGGTGGACATCCACAATGTCCTCTCAAAGAGCTGAGATCCACCTTGAACAACAGGATGGCGTTGGACGTTAAAAGAATTCATTGACCAAGAAGTCTGTGGGACAACAGATTGCAAACCTCTGCAGTAGAGTGTGACACTGAAGGTGGTACAGTTCTCCACGCACTTGGCAGGGGGAAAAAATAAAACAATTAAAAAAACCACTTTAAAAAAATAAATCACTAAACATGTTCTGAATAAACCCTACAAAAATACGCATCGGTGACACAGCAGACCTTGTGAGGACCTCGGGCTGGAGGAAGCGGTACACACCTAGTGCCCAGACAGGCATTTCAGCATCTGCTTCAGACTTGCCCGATAAAACTCCTCACTGTTCCACCAGTGCAATCAGTTATTTCCAGCTGAGAAATAAAAAACAATCAGTCCAGCAAATTAGATTTTTACATTAGAGAGAAAGGAAAAATGAGCGAGGAGATTCTAAGACCAAAGGGCCATTAAATCTTGTTTCTTGTCTGAGCCAGGGCCCAGAATCGCACGATCCTGGGCTCAAACGCATGTTTGAATGAAGTGCGCTCTTCAGGAAGGCATCCAGTCTTGATTATAAGATATCCAAGGTCTTGTTAAGTCCTTCTCCACTTGATTAAAGAGCACTCGGTTTATTCTCCCTCACAAGGTACTTGTACACCATAATCAAGCCCACGTAATCAACCAACTATGGACTAGCTTTAGCAGATGAGAAATTCTTCGCGTGAAGCCCTGGCTCCATTGGAGGCACCAACTTCATTTCAGCCATGATTTAATCTCTTACACACCAACGTGTCGTTTGTGGCCTGAGCTCACAGCTGCGATGCCCCCATCCACGGGGACGTGACAGGACCCCTCTTGGTCTTCTTCAGCTTCAGCTTTTCAAGCAAAGTGCTCAAGCGAGCTGCTACCACCTACGGGCCATAGACCCCACCACCGCCTGTGCCCAAGACGCACGCTCTGAGCCTGATGCTGGACCAGCACCAAGCTGGAAGCCAGGGCTACGCTGACTTCCCAGCCTGCAGAGCACCTACCACGTCGCTGGCATTTGTTGATTTTATTTTGTATAATAATGTTTAAGAACGAACATATATACCTAAAACCAATTATAAAGCAGTGAGCTGTAAGAACTTATTTTCCCCAAACAAAGCAAAACCTCTCGTTTCATATTTACCATTTTTCTTGAGCACACAATGTGCAGTAATGACGTACAGCTACACACACGTTTTCCGTGCTCGTTAAATCAATGACACATAGTTGAAATTCAAAACCACAAATAGGATTTGCAAATGCGTATGTGATTTCGATAGTCCCCATTACACTGATGTCTGAGAATACCACACTACTGGGGGAAAAAAATACATACCTTCGCAAAGCCTTATTAGAATAAGTTGTTTCATCTCCTTTTTATAGATGGCTAATGGAGTAATTGAGACTTTTTGTGATGTAACTAAGGACATATACATATTCTGTAGCAGGGAAAGGTCCTGAATTAATTTTTTCTGTCAATTTTCTGTTAAAGGCATAGCTTCTGCCACATCTTATCAGCATACTTTATAATCAATCACTGATCGTTCTCTCAACAAACCCTCAGATTTGTGTCAATGTGCATTGATAAGAGTTGGGGCCGTACTTATTCTCACACCAAACTGGCCTTCAGCAAGTGGAACTCAGGACAACGCAATTTATTTCTGTCTTCCAAGGCAAATGAAGTTGCAAGCGGTTCACTTGGATTCAGCCATACAGATACAGCTCTTTGGCACTCCAGGAGAAAAATGTTACCGCAGTATTTTCGCTACATTATAGATTGGAAAAAAGGAATCGCTTTCATAAAAATGTGTTGCATCCTGTTGTATGGCATCTCCCTGCGCTAAGCTACTTTGTGCTACACTGCATTTCTAAGTGTTATTCAATTGACAAAAGACTCCCATCATATCATACACATGAAAATTTTTCTGCACGTATTTGGGTAATATTGTACTTTGCCGGTACAATTTTATTTTTTTTATTGCAGCAGTTTTTATATTGCAAATTACAGAACTGAGATGCCTTTAATGTGACACTGATGTGACGGACTATCTCCAAGTGTTCAATAGTCACATTTCTAAATTCGATTAAAAGAGATAAAGATTTATACCAAATAAAACCCAATTTTGCTCTCTGCTGTCAGTGAAGAAAGGCCAGCAAAATTCCCCAACCTGATCTCAGCATCACGCCTAGAGGCTGAACACTTAATCCCGACGAGAAAGCAAGGGTTATGTGTGACCAGCGTTAGAGAAATCTGTCATTAAAATGATACCGATCTCTCAATATACCGAATGCATTAAAATGTATAACCACAATGCAGTTACTACTTTGGGATTTTGCTTTTTTTTTTTGCCTCCACCTCCCAACCCCCTTGGCTAGCATTTTTCTGGTTCAGCCCTTGCGCCCTCCCCTCCCCGAGCCCGGCTCAGCAGAGCTCTGGGATGCGACACGACCAGGAGCATCTAAGTAATAAGGACACGCAAAGACGGCAACGTTAGCACTGACACACATCAGGGCGCGAAGACATTCTTCTTACTGTAGTAACTTCAAAATACATTATCTAAAGTGCAAGGAAAACTGTGCCAAGTCGCTGCTGGAACGTGAGGCTATACATCAGGGGTCCTATTTCTAGCTTTAATGATGATTTCTTGCGAGACACTCAGTTTCCTCATCCATAATGAAGACAAAAATATTTACAGCCCTTTGCCTTGTTCTTTGAGATCCTCAGGTAACAGAAGAATATAAAATTTATTACTGCAGGGGTAGAGAAGGGACATTGCTGGTTTGTATTTACAAGACAAAAGGAGGAAGCTTTTTCTCTAGCCATTAAAGTTTCAGAGGCAAAATTGAAACAGAACGAGGAACTGCTCCACAACCACATTATCCTCTACCCTGAAAATGGAGAGGAGAGCCGAGGCGAGAAAGCAGCAACACATTTACACCCTTGCTTTCAGCCCAGCAGCAGAGCTTTGGCAGACGTTGTTCTAGACCTACATTGTCCTTGAGATGCAAAGACACAAGCAATTAAGGAGCAGCGGTTTGATCCAGGTAGTAACTGAGTCCAGAGAAGAACTTAATGTATTAAGATTTTCAATGCGGTCCTATGACTAACTGGAGAGGACAGAGATTTTACTCCCAGTCCTAGCCTGTTTTGAGTCAAAAAAATAAAGATAATTAAAAATACCCCAACCAACAAAGACTAGCTTAGTCAACTTTTAGAAACAAGTAGCAGCCCCGAACTGATTCGTAGCTTTTAACTGGCGAATGAGAATCTTTTAAATAATTTTATGGCCGTTCTCTCTGAGCCTCCTCCAAACCTGCCGCATGGATGTCCCCCATCTCCTGTACCACGACCCTGCCGTTATCCTTACCGGGACCTCATTAGCCTCTCTCACAGCACTGTTCCACCCTCCTTCTGCCGATTACTCAAGATGAACCTCCAAGAGTTTTGGTCATAAGAAAGCATTTGCTCCAGCCCCTATGCTCGCCTATGATATGGTCAATACGACCAACCACATTAAAATATTCCTTTTTTTGTTTGTTTGTTTTAATTATGCCCTATTTAGAAAGTTCTGCACAGCAATCCACATTCTTCAGTATTTACCATGATACACACATACGCCTTTCGATTGCAGTTTTGTTGTTATACGGTATATTAGAGAGCACAGGATCAAGAATATATCCCTGGCTCTTCGTGAGGACTCTCACTAAAGAAAATACCCGCTCAGTGACCGTTTCTTATTTGGAGACCGGATGGCTATGAATCTGATCTAGCGTACAGATGCTACGTTGATTTTCAATTTCTCTAATGTCTTGGGCAAGAAATCCTCACAAAGCTCCTACAATGATACAAATCATCACCAAAAATTCTGTTGGCATCCTCTGTTTCCACACACTGATACTAACGGGTTTGAATTTATGGACCACCCTATTCTTTTGTGTCTCAAAGATGCCAGCCTGACAGACCGTCAGCTACTCGAGGGTTTGTTTGTTCCAGACCACTGGAAACATCACTATTCGAAATTTATAGTCAAGAATTAATGGTCCTGAGAATTTTTCAGCTCCTCCAGGAGCTACATTTTTATTTGGATATAATGACCTGAAAACATCTGGTTTTGGACAAGGTTTTTAAGCCACTCCTGTCAAGATAGTACTAAATTTTTTTTTTTTTTAATATTAAAAAATATC
>VFFE01009207.1:195273-213262 GCA_008921705.1 Burhinus oedicnemus
CCCCAACTCTCTCAGCCTGGCCTCACAGCAGAGGGGCTCCAGCCCTCCCATCATCTTCATGGCCTCCTCTGGCCCCGCTCCAGCAGGTCCATGTCCTTCTGCTGTTGGTGTCCCCAGCGCTGGAGGCAGCACTGCAGGGGGGTCTCCCCAGAGCGCAGCAGAGGGGCAGAATCCCCTCCCTGGCCCTGCTGCCCACGCTGCTGGGGATGCAGCCCAGGGTGCGGGGGGCTTTCTGGGCTGCCAGCGCACGTTGCCGGCTCACGGCCAGCTTGTAACACTGCAATTGCTCTTCTTGTATAAAGCGGAGTCACTTCAGCATCAAAGCAAAGCTGAGCTCATGAGGCAACTTCTGCTGAATGCCGTTACTTAAACATGGCCATTAACCTCTCCTTCCTAATGCCTTCTCGTGGGATCCATTCCCATTCAGTCCTTCTTGCTGCCGTTATCCTCCTCTCCTCACAAGTGCAACCGTGAGGAAGGAGCTGAATGACACAGCAGCAGCCAAACTCTATTTGCATTAAATATGAAGGAATTACACAATATTGTTCCCGTTATCTCGCACGGCAGCTCGGCAGACGAGCTCGGGGACAGAGAAGGAACCTCCACAACAGACAGCAGTACAGCAGCAGATTACTTGAACGGCTAGTGATAAATGTGGGATTATTTATAAATAGAGAATTAATAGCTTTCAGGCTCTGAACTACTCAACTTTTGCTTTTAAAACATCATCTGTATTTCTGAAGTGTACAGACCTCCCAAAGAAACTTACTCATTAACTTACAGAAGTAATGAATGGTGCTAAGAATTAATTACTTAGTACCGGTTTGTATAAGATCTTTTGCCTTTTTTTTTTTGTACAGTAGCATTATTCCCTTAAAATTAATTAGGTGAGTGCATGTAGTTATCTGAATACGTATTTCCTCATGTTTTCAGTATTTGCTGAAACTTTTCACCTGGGAGTAAGTTTCCGGGCCCCAGAGAAAAGAAGAGCACGTCAGTTTAGGTGAAAAAGCGTGCATTTGAAATGAGCTTTCTGCAAAAAGCTGCAATGGCTGCTCTTAAAATTAAGAGCAACAGATAAAACCTGACACGTTATAAACTCCTCAAGAGTTTTGCTCAGGTTTATTGGGCTTTTCTATAAAAGCTCTTCAAAAAAATCTGTTCCCGTACCGCCCGCGTACTTCCCCAGGCAGAGGGTTTCCCACGGAGGATTTAGCGAGGCTGGAGCTGTCTGTAAAATGGGTTTATTGATGCGCTGGGGGGAGAAGCCGCCCCTTCCAGAATCAAGCTGCACATCAGAAACACACTTGCAAACGGTCACTTTTAAAGTGTCTTCTACTTACCAAAGTAAAAACGTCATGCCCAGTGCCTTGCCCCAGCCTTTTAGACACATTAAGCACCTACAAACCATTTCTCTTTAGTAATGGAAGTTGAAGGCTCAACTATTCCGTCATGTACCCGGCGAGTTAAACTACAGGCTTGGGGCTGGTAGCCTGAATTTTACATTTTTGTCTGGGAAATCAGTAATTCCTTCATCCAAATTTTTTGGTTTTCTAACCCGTATTCATGCTGGATGATGAATTTTTCCATCAAGTGGAGATACGGATACATCCAGACCCACCATAATATCAACTCGAATATTTAAGCCACAGGCACTCGGACTAAAGAAACTAAATGACAAGAGATGTTTATCCCTCGTTCTTTTTTCCTGCAGTCTCTTTGGAAGCTGTAGAGAAGATTAGACATTATTTGCCAGGATTGTGGTCAGTTTTGCCACAAATCCTGACAGATACGCTGTGCGTTCAAACAAATCACAACCACTACCTGTAGAAGCAGCAGCATTTTAAAAATACGGAATTATGATATACTACCTACAGTCTTTTTGTTGTTTGTTGCCTATTCCTCTGAATAGGATTTAAGACTTTTTCTTTTTTTTCCTCCTCACTAACCAGGGGAAAAAGGCCAACAAGAGTATTCTGCCTTCACTAATTATGGAAGAGCAGAGCCGCAGCTGAGGACAGATTCCTACCAACAAGCGAAAACAGGAGAGGCAGAATTAGCAGCAAAGTATCAGATAGCTCCGAGCCATCAAAGCGTGCACGCGAGAACCAAACTCCCAAGAGGCTCACTAAGATCTGAATTTTTGTTTCAGGAACACCACTCATTTCTTGTAAGAGCTGCTGTCTGCTCACGTTATTCAGAAATGAGACCTGGTGCTGCTTGCCCTAAGCCAAAGTCTGATGGACGCCACTAGTTCCGTGTTCTATATTTTCCTCGTTAGTTGCTGCAGCGTTTCCCTGGTATAAAATTTTAACATGCTAGGAAGAGAAATTAATTCCCCTCTCTCCTATAGACAGCCTGAGAGAGGCCATTTAGCCAGGATGTTAACGACCAAAACTGGGAAAAGGAAGAAGCATCAATCCATCCTCAAATGATCAGAAATGCAGATGCACACATGGCAAATTAACAATACGTTGAGGAGGCTGAGAAAAATCTTCCAGGTCGGTCTAAAATACAAAGTTCTCTGATTTTCTTAATTTTAATCAAGACATCTGAAAAAAAAAAAAATACATTTTTCTCCCCCTCCATGTCTCTCACTGCCATTAATAACCGCAGAGGCAGGAATGCCTCAGCGCTGCCCAGCGCATATGGAACGGCACAGGGCTCTAAGGCTCACGGTGACCTTGGAAGCCCCAAGAGCAGCCACCCTGGGGCAGCCCGTGAGATAAACCAACACACGGGGAACAGGTCCACGCTACGGAGATGGGGCACAAACTCTGGTCCCCAAAAAGATGAGGAAAAACCAGCAGGGAACTCCAGGTGATGTGCTCTTCCCCTGTTGGCGGCTGTTCTGGCTATGATTTTGCTTTGCAGCTCCAAAAAACGATCAATACCCACCACTGTTGCAGAAAGCGAGGACACGGGCTTCGGTTTGTAATCCTCGTTTTAGAGGGTGTGGGGGTTTACTTCGTCTCTTTTGGTGTCAAACCACAAACACAGAAGAAACTGTAGTCCCCCAAATTCCGCTGCAATGAACCCCAGAGCTATTATAAAGCACTGCTAGAAATGAGGAGGAACTCATCGAGTGTCACATGTCGTTAGTACACAGACACTTCGTTAAGGCTGATCCTGGCCTTCCTGATTTGTACAGCATTTGGACCATCTCAGAAGTTTGAGAATCCTGCTCAGTTACCTCTCGGGGAGAAATCATGCAAGCCAACAATATTTGTGTGTGTATATATATATAAATTTTCTTAAAATACAACATAGAATCACAGAATCACCGGGGTTGGAAGGGACCTCTGGAGATCCTCTAGTCCAACCCCCCTGCCAGAGAAGGGTCACCCACAGCAGGTTGCACAGGACGGCGTCCAGGCGGGTTTGGAATGTCTCCAGAGTCGGAGACTCCACCACCTCTCTGGGCAGCCTGTGCCAGTGCTCTGCCACCCTCACAGTCAAGAAGTTCCTCCTCATGTTCACATGGAACTTCCTACGGTCAAGTTTGTGCCCATTACCTCTTGTCCTGTCACTGGGCACCACTGAAAAGACTGGTGCCATCCTCCTGGCACCCTCCCTTGAAGTATTTGTCAGCATTGATGAGATCCCCCCTCAGCCTTCTCTCCTCCAGACTAAAAAGACCCAAGTCCCTCAGCCTTTCCTCACAAGAAAGATGTTCCAGTCCCCTGATCATCTTTGTAGCCCTCTGCTGTCCCCTCTCCAGCAGTTCCCTGTCCTTCTTGAACTGGGGAGCCCAGCACTGGACACAGTGCTCCAGCTGTGGCCTCACCAGGGCAGACTAGAGGGGGAGGATGACCTCCCTCGGCCTGCTGGCCACAGTCTTCTTGATGCACCCCAGGATGCCATTGGCCTTCTTGGCCACATCATCTCCATCCCATTTAATTTGTGGTTACAAGTTAGCGTGTAGGACTAGAAGGCAAGGAGATTTTGCAGCAACACCTTTTTCAAACCACTCTTCTGGTGCTCAGTTCTTGATACAGTGGTAAACCACCTGTTTAGCTGATGAGTCGATTAAGAGGGAGAGCAAGATGCTCACTTGGCCATGAATTTTGGAACATTACCTGTCACAGTTAAACTGTCTCAGATCCCAAACTGCGCTCTGGGCAACTCGGCAGATCACATCAGGCACTGAAGTATGCAAGCAACCTAACTTTGAGTCGGTACATTCAGCAGCTAGTCCCACCAGATTGCCTTTCCAATCAACGGAGAGAGAGGAGCTCTTCCACAGGGCGCTCTGGGACAACAATTAGCGTACCCTGAGATGGGGAGTACTTCTCTCTCCATTGACCATGGACCGGCTTTGTACAGATCTAAATTTGGTACTTGAAGTTAGGCAGCGTGAATACTTTCCTACGGTGCCAACTCCTCACCTTTGCATCCAAATGCTTCTAAAGGTCTCCAGGCTCTTCCATGTGAAGAAGAACTTGGAAGCTTCTAGAAGTAACTGGAAAGAAAGCGGCATAAATCAGCCTAGCTGCCCCAGGAGGAGCGACCGCTCTTTCAGAGAACCAAAGGACACGACCAGACGAGAGAGAAAGGTGGTATAGAAGGGTCTAGTTCTCACCTGCCAAAACTCTGACTTCTGCATCATTTCCAGTTCTGGAACTGGCCGGGTTTTTCGCCAGGCACCGGTAGACCCCGCTGTCTCCATGCTGAACCCTGCTGATCTGTAAGGCTCCGGAGGGCAGGACGGCCACCCGCGTGTCACCCGGGCTCGGGAACAAGTCCTCCTGGTTTCGCTGCCAGTGCACCACGGGCATGGGCTCCCCCACAACTTCACACTTCAGCAGAACCGTGTCTCCTGCAAAAGCCGTGACAGATTCCGTCTGGGAAAGAAACCTCAGTGGTCCTGCAGACACAAGGAAAAAAAAGAACACAATTACATAGCTGCTGCAAACACAAGTTGCCCACTGTTTCCACGCCGATCTGGAATTTGTTAGCAATCCTGACTAAATAAATAAAGAAATCATGCGATATTCTGAAAACTACTTGGAGATCGCTATAACGGCAGGGTGACTAACACCTTCCTTTGTAAATTATACTCGTTAACAGCAAAGAAAAGACGCGTTATCAACACAAAGAGTAACAAATTGCACTTGTTAGTCACAAACCCACTCAGGAACAACGTTAACAAAGTGCAGATATCACGCAATCCGAACTGCGGGCTACAGGGCGGCCTTCAAAGGAAAGCGCAACTAAACCTACGGAAAAGTAGGAAAATGTTACAGTCGCACCCGGCTGCATCGCTTCTTCCCTCCAAATAACAGGAAAGAGACTCTCAAAAGCCTCTGCTAAATAAGTTAGTCGGGTCACATAATCAAATACTTCAAACGAGGAACGGCCTGTGTCTGTTCTTCCTTAAAATATTTTTGATTTGTGAGGGCAGGAGAGCAGAGCTGGGAGCTTTAACCGCACACCTCCCAGACGGCCCAGCCTCACTCGATGCCAAAGCAGGACCACCACGTCCTTCCCGTGCTCCAGGAAAAAAAAAAAACCCTGCAAGAACAGGACACGGTCTGCAAGATTCAAAGCGCAAGTGAAAAACGACGTCAAGGTCAGGGAATTTATTACCTGGAAGTATTGTTGCTTTACAAAGAGCATAGATAAACTTGGAAAGAAGGAAAAGAAAATTTAAAAAAAAAAAAAGAAAAGGGGAAAAATAAAAAAAATCAGCCCTCTTTCCATGGTAAGAACAAATCAGGAAGCCAGGCTGATGGAACTGCTTGGATCAGGGATGTGCTAGAGACGGTGTGGACATATTTTGGGGACCTGCTCTGGCTCTAGTCCTGGCCAGTCCCTAGAAATGACCGCAGCAGCCCCCGGCCGGGCTGGGCACCCTGGCCTGCCTGCGGGGACTCCGGGAAGCCACACCAATAAATACCATCACTCAGAAGGGTGCGCAAACATGCGCCAAGTGGGTGAGAGAGTGAGAAACTTAAAAAAATGACACTAAAAGCCACCAAAAAGCATACAGGAAACAAGAACCTTTTACATTATATCAGCCAGTATTCAGTGAAGGCTTTCAAAAACGAGCTGCGAGTAGAGGCTATTAAGAAGCTGAGAAAGCAAAGAATAAAGCCTCTGACTTTCCTGACATTAAAATACCACCCAAATATTCACGAATCCGTGTACTGGAGAACGATCATGTATTGGAAAGGGCATTTGAGTGGGAGCCCCATGTTCATTCCCCAGTTCAGACACCTATTTTCTGCTGTGATTTTGGGCCCTCCCCATCTCTTGTCTCAGTTCTCCTCCAACATGTTGCTCCTGTCTCCCAGAGTATCCGCATGGATGAGACCTCCCAGTCCAGGTGAAACATTCCCACGAGCTGAAGCAGGGAAATTCTTCAGCGAGTCTGAAACCGGCTCAGTGAAGGCTTCCTCATGGCATTTCCACCCGTGAAAAAGAGCCTGTGTGAATCCACTGTCCTGTGGGCAGCGGCGTTTCCCAATATCCGTGTTTACAAGTTATCCCTATGAACAGAGTGAAGCAAAGGCAGTCGTTCCCGACCCCGTCCTCGCCGGCTCCGCCACCCGCTGCACCCCGGTTCCAGCAAGGATCCTGCTTTCCAGCAAGGATCCTGCTTTCCAGCCGAGCTATCGGCACAGACGCGCAGGTAACAGCTTTTCACCCCCAGCAAAGCTGGTGCAAGCTAGAAAAATGCAAGTGTTCAACACTTTTTAATTAAAAACTAAAAAATTATTAAAAAATTGAAGATAAACACAGTGTGAGCAGTGACGGAAAGCTGTTGAAAACTGCAGATTTTCCAGCAGGAAAGACAGTGAAATCTAACAACTTACTGTAAAAACTAGGACTAAAAACAATTGCCACAAAGCGACTTTTTTCCCCGCCTCAGAAATCCATACAATAATCCCAAACAGCTTCCTCTTTAGGCAAGGAAACTAGCGATAGCATTAGTTCAAGCGCAGACCGACCTGATCCCGATGGGAATGCACAGCACGACTTTCGTGTCTCGCTGTGCGCGGCCAGCTCGCGTTCTGCCCCGTCTCCGCACCGTCCCCCTGTCCGCAGGTACCCCAACCCTTTTTCTTTTAAAGCTTAAAAAAAAAAAAAGAAACCACACAAAAAACCCCATAATAAAATCTATGCATAACAGACCAGGATGTCGCAGGAAACCTTTCGCTGTGTCCCAGTGAAAAGACACCTTTTTCCAGGGTTGCGTTCAGAACTCGTGCAGGTCTCTGCAGGACCACAACATACGAGATCTTAGAACTATCATCGGGTCTTTACAGCTCTCCTGGCTTACGCTGATTTATTCCAAAGGCAGGTTTTGAAGCTACACGGATGTTTGGGTTGTCGGGAGCTGGCTCAAGGGAACGCACCAGCAAATGCATTCTGAGAAAGTCACTTTCCGAGGCGGATTCTGGGATTAAGCATTGCAGATCCGGGGCGATGCCTCGCTCTGCGGGCAAAGGGGTGCGGACGCACCTCCCTGCGTTCTACCCAAACCCACTTAGGAAACTTAATTGGAAGCGGTACCCAACTCCGATTTACCGTGCAGTCCGGTTGGCAGCCTATCAGGATCCCCATCTTTCCTTACAGAAGACCCAATTATTAAGCAATTAAAGTTCACTTAATAAAAAGGCTTATCATTTGGGGGACAGACCTCAGGGTCTGGAACATGTTTAGCTATTAAATATTCAGCAATTTAGTAGCACTCAGTACAATCCCCCAGAGATGAACTGCTTTAAATGCTTTGTTTGTTTCAAATTAAAGTCTGCAAGGTTACTTAACACCAAGACAAGACCTTTTTTTTCCACTTTCAATTCACATAATAGCTGAAGGGCAAGAAACCAAGGTAATGAAAAAGAGCGATTTCCTTCTGCTTGCTTCAGAAAATAGGAAAGAGAGTGAGCGTCGGTGAGCGAATCTGGAAATGTAAATATTTTAGAAACCGCTGCCTAATTCTCTCTTCCATCAGCTGGTTTCCAAAAAAGCGCTATACTTTAGTTACTCTATAGCCTTTTTCGTTTGCTAGCTCCCACTTACAATTCGGAAGAGATTTGCACCGAGTGCTGGGCAGCAGGAGTATCAGAAGGAGACCTCCAGGCTTCACCAAATAATCCAAGCACAGCCGCTGGCGTTCGGGCTCGTTCCTAGACACAGCAGCTACGTAAACCCTTCCCTTCTTGTCGCAAACCTCATCTTACGGGACTGGAAGCCGTACACCTCCGAGGAGACAAAACTGATGAAAAGCTGGACACAGATTTCTGATTTAGAAGAAACTAATTGGGGGGGGGACCCCAACAAATTACCAATCTGCATTTAGCAATACTTTTATAAAGTATTGGTACAGTACCGGTACCAGGCAGCCACTCCTAGTACCGGCTGTCAGCCTAAGGAGAAGGATTCAAAGGGAAGGATTTTAATATTACAATAAAATTAATATTAATAAGATATTTTATGCCTTTGCATTTTTTATATATGAAATTTGGGCAGTTAAGGTTTATAGAGATGGAATTTAAACCAATTTGCCACAAAGGGCACCCCGGTGTGAAGCGAAGGGAGAGGAAGGTGCCTGATTGTCTGAGAAGCCAAGGACAAACTTGCCCAGTGTTTCGAGAGCAGATGAGGCCAGAAGACGACACATCAACTAATTACAGGCCTATTTACTATTACCTATTTTCAACAAGGGAAAAGTTGAATCGTTCCTCAAACTTGTCTCTGATATTGGAAATATTTCATCCTGCCAGGAGCTAAATATTTCAAATAACACTTATCAACCACCGTCTGGGACTATACTCGAAGTATGCCAGAGGAAACAAAATCTTAGCAAGGAGACGCTAATTTGCTCTACAATCCCAGTTTCCAGCTGCTCTCTTTGCTTCAGCCATTGGCACTGTATACAGGAGACCGTGGATGATCTCTTCTTACTAGCACTCAATTTTCATCAGGTTCACATGCCCAAGCTAGAAATATATAAACAGCGATAACGGATGAGCATTTGTCCTTTATGCCTGAATTAGACCATCCATCTCCCAGAGCCTCCTACATACTCGGTGCAGAGAGTGGGGCTTACCTCCAGACAGAAAGAGAGGAATCCCTCTTGCCTTCACCTGACTGAGAACCCATGGAGATTACCCTAAATTAGGTGACTACAGGTTAATTGTATTGATACCCAGATGGGGTTAATCAGTTAAGAGCTCATGACCACTACAAGCAAGGCAGGATGTCTTTTTTTTTTTTTTTAAACTACAAACCACACACAGTATTCTGACTACGCAGAGCATATTTAAATCCCATCAAACTTCATCCTTGAACACTGCAACGCACAGACACGGTCCCCACTGGTAGATCACATCACACCGAAATACTTCGTGAAACAGGGAATATGCAGGTCTCTGATGATTATGATTTATGATGCGAACGTATGATTGCCTCGATTTCTCCTGACCGTGGAGATGCACATAAGCAACCATAACTAGAAGTTAACGTGGCTGTTTGAAAGAACATCCATTATGGGTAATGACAATATAGTCAACATCACATATCATAGAATGGTTTGGGTTGGAAGGGACCTTAAAGACCATCTAGTTCCAACCACCTGCCATGGGCAGGGACACCTCCCACTAGACCAGGTTGCTCCAAGCCCCGTCCAACCTGGCCTTGAACACCTCCAGGGATGGGGCAGCCACAGCTTCTCTGGGCAACCTGGGCCAGGGTCTCACCACCCTCACAGGCAACAATTTCTTCCTGAGATCTAATCTAAATCTGCCCTCTTTCAGTTTGAAGCCATCACCCCTCATTCTATCACTACCTGCCCTTGTAAAAAGTCCCTCTCCAGCTTTCTTGTAGGCCCCCTTCAGATACCGGAATGCTGCTATAAGGCTGCTACAATGCTATCAACTGTATCCTAAACTATTCCATCAAAATATAAGATATTGAAAAGTAACTGAGAATTTCAGACAAGAGCAGCAACACAGCATCCTTGGAAATAAACTTATACAACTCTAATTTGCTATCTTTTCTGTTTTCCTGGGTCTCAGGTGTTATTTCTGCAGCAACCCAGTGGTAACCCAGCATCGCAGCCCTGTGGAGATACCGAAATGCAGGTGTATGTGCTGCTCAGCATCCACCAGCTGCAACCAAAGGCAGAAAAGACACAGTTTGAAGCCTGGAAGTTTGATTTAAGAAGTCAGACTTCAACAAGGATGACGCTGGTCTATGGCCCTGTCTGCAGGAGATAAGGATCGACGTGGGCTTGGCACTCAAATTGCGTATTGAGATCCACGCAATTACTTATGAAGCACAGCGGCAGGCAGGTCCAAATAGCTCCAGATTAACCAAAGTACAGCTAGTTATATAGTTATGTACACAAATATTTCAATTAATTATTATATAAGTGTGTGTGTATATATACAAGTCCACAGTCTTTAATTTGTATTCTTACGTAAACAAGAGATAACATCATTTCAATTTCATAGATGAGGAACTCAGTCTCTAAGATACAGGTTAAAATACTCAAAGGCAGCAAAGCCACAGAAACTGGCATCCCAGTAGCTTATAAAACGTGGCGGCTTCTAACCCAGTGGAGTTCCTTGGGCTTTTTAGGCACAGTTGAAGATGCTACAGTGACTGACTTGCTCGCTCAAGGTCACAGGAGAAATCCAAGGTAAGGAGGGGTTCGGACCAGGCCTTCCCAGCTCTTCTCTAAATATATCGCTTTCCTTCCTTTTTATAAAACTGAGTGGGAGTTTCATTGGGTGTACCCACAAACTGAAACAAACACACACGGTTTAGAGATTATAGCCAAGGCGGGGGAGAGGAAAGTTAGGTTTATTCCGAGTTCCCAGTTTTTCAGCAGAAAGGAGAAAAATCCTTCCAAGGGAATGAGCTCAAAGTACAATTCAAGCCTGTGGGCTCTACTGAAGAGGGGTTCAAAATGTAATTCCTGCAAAGAAAACGTAGGGACCACCATCACCAGACACCCTAAAAAGAAAATAGCAAAAGAAGAGTTTAAATAGACGCTATTACATTTCATATTCATTGAACAAGTGTCAAAAAAACATCTACTCCACATGCTTTCCTGCTGCCCTCGTAGCATGTGTCTCATTGCTTTTGGATTGAGGAGTGACTCATCCTGCTTTGTGCCAGGCGAGTGAAAGCAGCTCAGATGTTTTCAGCCAGATTCATCCCCAACTCCAAGCCAAACAAAGCATCTGGCCTCGTTTCAGGAGAACCAAACTGTGATAGCTTTTTTAGCCTACACATTTTAAGGGCGAGACAATTATTTCTGCAACTTGTATTTAGCATTCAATTATCGCACTGGAAAATGCATCTTGACATTCTTGCTGTGAAGTCCTTTCGTCTTTAGATAGCCCCCCGAGCCACGCTGTGAAGATGGAAAGGGGCAGTCCCTGCACTTCTCCCTCCGCAGCCCTTCTGGGAGGAGGATAATTTAGTTGACCTCAAAGAGTAGCACGGCTCTGGAGGGAATCTCTGGACTGGCTCAACTTATAACAAAGTCAAAGAAACAAGGCACAGATTTTACAGCTGACCGCAAAAGCAATAGCATTCATATAAATAGATATATAAGAGAGGATTTAGGGGAGAGTTTAGGCTCAGACACTTAAGCTGCGGTGCAACCTTGATGCTACTTAGCCATGAAGTGCCCCAGTTCCCCAGGCATCCTCACCTTCTCAGGAGGTTTTAATCCTCATAGTTTACTGTTAGGTCAGGTTCCTCATATCATGCCAGGAGAGCCGCTGTGTCTCCTCTTAAACCACAAGGAGATGAAGGTCAGAAGCCATCTGTTCCTCCATCAGCCCCACCCTCATATGGACACGGTCACGCAAACGCTGTTGAACTCGGTGGCTGAGATAGAAACCATAACTCACGAACAGACAATTCAGAACATCCCACATAGAAAGAAAATTTCCCCCTTTCCAGTACAGGGGCACGTTGAGGTCTCCTCCAGCACAGCAATCTTCTCTCCCAGCATGGGTAGTCCATTACAAATATTATAGCACCAGTTCTTGGTAGCAATCTAATTCCACCAAGAAAGGCTTGCTGAAGGAAGACGAAGCCAGCATCTGCCCTTTGATGCCTCTTACCTATCACAGGAAATAAATGAACTTATTATTCTGAAAAAAGACTTTTCCCTAACCTGTGTTACTGATGTCAGCTCAGATTATCAAAACTGCAAGAATTTTAAAATCTAATTTAGTTGTCACCTTTTATGCGGCTCACTTGCTGGCTTCGCTCAGCAAACCGCATGGAGACAATCTATTTTTTCCATCCGCATATTTATGCTGTAGGGGGATTTTCATCAAGGATTCAATGCCTTCATGGTCAGTTCTACTTAGTCTTCGCAAATCTTTCTGATTCAAAGCACTAACACAAAGCTGTTGTGCCTGAACGTCCCACACACGCAGGGTATGTTCAGAACAACAAAAAAATTCAATTTTAACCAAAGCATTCAAGTACAGCCCTCAAGACTGCTTTTCTCTTCATTCTACAGATTTGTCGTTGTTTCAGAGTTCACGAGAACCAAATTTGTCGTTCTTCAAGATCACGGCTTGAAACTATGACCTTCTTGTAGCCAGAGGCAAAACACGAGTCTCCAGAGCCCCACACCTATAGCTCTCTATGGATGTTCAGGCAGTGGGTTGGATCTCGTTCCTCTCTCACAATTTCTACAACATACAGCCACAGCTTTCAGCTTAAGACTATATCCTGATTTCTCAAAGAGAAGTGGGGTGGAAAAAATCATTGAATCACAGAACGGTTTGGGTGGGAAGGGACCTTTAAAGGTCATCTAGTCCAACCCCTCCTGCCATGAGCAGGGACATCTTCAACTACATCAGGTTGGTCAAAGGCCCGTCCAACCTGACCTGGAATGTTTCCAGGGATGGGGCAGCCACCACCTCTCCTGGGCAACCTGGGCCAGGGTTTCACCACCCTCCGCGCAAAAAATTTCTTCCTTCTGTTTGGTCTAAAAGCACAGTAGATATTCCAAGCAACAAAACTGCTAATATTTATTAACGAGGCTACAAGATATACCCAATCTCTGGGAGGGGAACTCGCTGTCACTCACAGTAGTACAATGCACCTGGCGTTGGGAAAAGAAATGCTACCCTAAATTTCTGTCATCCACCGACAAGCCCACCTACTGCTTTGCCCCTGTTAATACACAAATCAGAGGGTGTAAATCTCTTCATCTTCCTGTCGGCTCCTCTTGCCAGCGCTCGTGGCTTGCAGCCAGCCAGCAGAACAGGCTTCCCGCCAGTCGCCAATGAAATCATCAAATCTGCTCCTCAAACAGGAAATAAGCAAGAAGAAAATAGGCCTTTTTTTTTTTTATTGCTGAAGAATCTAAGAAGGGTCATATTTCAAAAGCTCTAATTAAAACAATAAAAAATGCGGGCGCTCTCATTTGTGCGCCATGCACTGGGAGTTCGCTGGTGCTAGCATCGCTTAGTGCATTATATTTAAAGCCCTGCACTTGGAGCAGTGACTTCGCTTTCCTAAAGCGCCGCAGAAGTAGTATAAAGATGCCCTGAACAGACCAGCAATCTCTTGATGTAAGAGTCTACAAATGTAACATGATATTTTTGTGACTTGCCTCATTTAAAGTACTCCAGAACCACCTTGAAAAGACCTTCAGAGTAATTAGGCGTAACTCCAGCCACACCTTCCAATAAATGAACAGTCTTCGAATCATAGAATCACCAAGGTTGGAAGGGACCTTTAAGATCATCGAGTCCAACCATCAACCCAACACTGCCAAACCCACCACTAACCCATGTCCCTCAGCACCACGTCTGCCCGGCTTTTAAATACCTCCAGGGATGGCGACTCCACCACTGCCCTGGGCAGCCTGTTCCAATGCTTGACAACCCTTTTGGTGAAGAAATTTTTCCTATATCCAATCTAAACCTCCCCTGGCCCAACTTGAGGCCATTTCCTCTTGTCCTATTGGTTGTTACTTGAGGAGAAGAGACTGAGTCCCACCTCTCTACAACCTCCTCTTAGGTAGTTGCAGAGAGCGAGAAGGTCTCCCCTCAGCCGCCTCTTCTCCAGGCTGAACAACCCCAGGTCCCTCAGCCGCTCCTCACAAGACTTGTGCTCCAGACCCCTCACCAGCTTCCCTGCCCTTCTCTGGACACGCTCCAGCACCTCAGTGTCTTTCTTGGAGTGGGGGGCCCAAAACTGAACACAGGATTCGAGGTGGGGCCTCACCAGTGCCAAGTACAGGAGGACGATTACTGCCCTAGTCTTGCTGACCACACCATTCCTGATACAAGCCAGGGTGCTGTTGGCCTTCTTGGCCACCTGGGCACACTGCTGGCTCGTATTCAGCCAGCTGTCAACCCACACCCCCAGGTCCTTTTCTGCAGGACCTGGACCTTTTCAAGCAGGACAGAGACATCCCCAGCACCAGAAGAAGGAAGAACAAGCCATGCAGTCACCCCTGCCTCCAACGAGCAGGGATTGCTCCTGGGCTACCACCAACAGCACCGAGCTGAGCGGTACCACGGGACAACAGCAGCCAGAGCCAAAACCCTGTCGAATCAGCGCCAAATGGACAGGCAAGCCATTACCAACTGAAGCTTGGAGGACATGACAGTACAGGTTACCCCAGCAGACACAGTAAGGGTTAGTGTGGTCTACAAGACTACCGCAAACCTCTGTCATGCCAACCCCACCCACTGCGGCTTCCGAATCCGGCTGTCTGCTTTGAGCCTCATCTTTCCAAAACCTGAAAAGCCTACCATGACATGAACTGTGGTTTATTCTCCAGTGATGGCAGCAGATGTTTCTGATGTGACAGACCACTTCCGACACATCGAAGGTCAATCTGTTCAGAGAAAGGAAGGGCAGGACCCTGCTATCATGAATTAACAGATTCTGCCTAGGCAGCAGAGACAATGTTTATGTACGTTCCCTTCCCCTCCCCTAATCCAGCTCATGGACTACCCTTCTACAGTGCTCTGAAGAGCCAGATCATATATAAGTTACTACTAATGCACCTCACAGTGAAAAGCTTCTTCTCTGCTCCCTCCTCCGCCGACTATCCATAGAAGATCAAATCAAGTTCAAGGCCTCAGCCCTCTAGTTGAAGGCACTTAATGCCACAGGCTCACTATATCTATTTAAAGAACAGATCAATTCAAAACTCTCAATTGTCAAATACCACTCATCTTCAGCAGACATTCATCTCACTTGTGCTGGAGACCAGACTTTCTCAAGGACCGGGACAGACCGTGGAGCAAACTCTTGCAAGAAGAAAGATTCACCAGAGATTTCAGAAGCTTCAGATGCAAGCACGAGGGGAAATTTATTTTAACTCGCCGAGTGCCAGCGTCGGGCATCTCACACACGCAGCGAGGAACGCGTGGCTCCTCCATAAACGTCTGAACCCAGAGAAAGAGGCCAGACACCCCAAGCACTGGGGCTGCTGGGGAGAAGACGCGGAGAGGATTGTGCAAGGCGGTGACAAACAAATGAAGAAGACGGGGAAGACTGGAGTACAAGATGCAAATGCAGCACCTGAGAAGTTCTGGCTGCTGTCCATTTTACTTACTTTCAGCTATTTTATGCTTTTAGGGGTTGTTTCAGGTGGGCATCCATTTTCATGGCTCTTGCCCGGTGAAAATCTTTGAAAGCCACTTATTCTGATAAGGGTAACTGCAGTCCCCCAGAGGCAGGACATGCCACTAGAGATTAAAGGGACACTACAGATGGGGAGACTTTGTTTGGACAAACTTCCAAGCGCATGAACATCAAGCCTTTGACTCCACAAGCACAGGCTGGGAATATCTTACATCCTTAATAAAGACGAGACCCAAGAGGATGTTTAGACATTGTATGCAAACCCACGGGGTGTGAAGCAGCTCAGTCCCTGATAGGTTCAGCTATGCCAAAGGAGGCATTCGTTTCTCTCACGTGCTGCAACATAGTTCAAAAGACAAGGATAGAGAAAAAAAACCAACCCTAAAAGTTTATCTTTTCTGTAGACCGTTATCTGCTGCATGAAAACACGCTTTAGTTCTGTCTTGCCTCTTTCCAGACATTGAGAAGGCTCAAAGTGTATCCATCAACCTATTCATCGTACCCACTTCCCCGTGGATTTGTCACAGTGCGATCAGAGCACCACGAACGTGACTGCAGTCATCCCGGCAGCATCCCTGTGAGGTGGGAATTCCCCTCAGCCCGTGGTCAGCCACCGTCCCACGGGCACTGGCCACGCACCTGGCGACCATGCACTTCAGCCACGTGCCCACAGCACAGCTCTTCGCCTCCAACACCTACCTCCTCGCTTCTGACATCCTCGTCGCACCAGGCCATCAGCTACGTGATATTTTACCCGACAGCAAAAAAAAAAACCAAAAAAAAAACCTGGAGAGGACTACAGAGAGAACAAATTAATTGGAAAACCAGTTCTGACAGATTACACGCGATACTATGGTGCCCATCCAAAAAACTCAGAGTCATGCAGCAAACCACATGTCAGAAATAATACAAGACTCAAATGAGACATTAAATGGGATGTTAAATGATTTTTCTCAGTTGGATAACACTTTTGAACTCAGTTTCATATTTTTAAGATCTTTCATTTCAGCTGTATTCTTTCCCTTTACAGTATAAACCCTGTGTTTTCTGCTAATGATAAGGATCACAAAGCTAAGGTTTAGGGATAAAACACCCTCCACCCTAAGTTATTGGAATTGTGCCCAAAATACAAAAATTGGCTAAATTTAAATATATTTATCCTGGCTAGAAGTGGTGGTTTTTGTTTCTTTAATTTGTCTGGAAGGACAAACTGCAACAGCATATAATCCGTATTAGGGAAGACACCACACACTACACAGCTGAACACACAAGAATCAGGCTATAATTGTTTTACCATTATAGGTAGCAATATTTTTCGAAAATAATCAATTCCCTGTAAGCCCATAGTATTTATTTATGGGAGATCTATTTAAATGTGCTTTTCCACACATTAGGATTCAGCCTCCATCCTCTTTTCCCAATCATTTAAACTAGCAAAATTACTATTGCCCCTACCCCCAAGAAACCAGCGGCATCCTCAGGAAAGCAACCCAAACCAGCTAGTAATTTGGGTCTGACAGATTTACTAATATATCTGTAGGCCAGTACAGCATTCGAATCACGTGACGTATCTTTTTATGAGACAAATTTGGTAAAAGCATGTCGAAGCCCAGCCCTGAAATACAGCGCAATAAATGAATTAACCGAGCACGGTATCGTCTCTCTGGCCATTAATCGGGCAGAAATGCAGGCAGAGGCAAATACCAACTTGAGAAATGCAGACCCAATTGGCGTTTTATTGAACATTAGCAGGCAACCCTAAATCACCGGCTATCGTTGTGTATAAGTAACCATTTAGCAGCAGTGGTATTTGTGTTACAGCAGTTCCCAGGGGCCTCAGTAGGTGTTACGGCTCTGTTATTCCTATTATTACACACAAACAGGACCCCTTCAACGCAGCGGAGGCACGGGGGCTGCACGTGTAAGTGGAAAGAATAGGCAAAGTGCAAAAAAAGAGAGGTGAGAACTGCTGGCTAACGCCATGCTGTGCCATCAAAGTAGTCCTGACCAAACGCCAGAGTCAGACCTAGAGAGAGAAAACACTCAGAATCTGTACATCCTCAGACATGGATGATATAAAGCCCAGAAAGCCCCCCGCATCCTGGGCTGCATCCCCAGCAGCGTGGGCAGCAGGGCCAGGGAGGGGATTCTGCCCCTCTGCTCCGCTCTGGGGAGACCCCCCTGCAGTGCTGCCTCCAGCGCTGGGGACACCAACAGCAGAAGGACATGGACCTGTTGGAGCGGGGCCAGAGGAGGCCACGAAGATGATGGGAGGGCTGGAGCCCCTCTGCTGTGAGGCCAGGCTGAGAGAGGTGGGGGTGTTCAGCCTGGAGAAGAGAAGGCTCCGGGGAGACCTTCGAGCCCCTTCCAGTCCCTCAAGGGGCTCCAGGAAAGC
>VFFE01009207.1:216457-268019 GCA_008921705.1 Burhinus oedicnemus
AGCAGCGTGGGCAGCAGGGCCAGGGAGGGGATTCTGCCCCTCTGCTCCGCTCTGGGGAGACCCCCCTGCAGTGCTGCCTCCAGCGCTGGGGACACCAACAGCAGAAGGACATGGACCTGTTGGAGCGGGGCCAGAGGAGGCCACGAAGATGATGGGAGGGCTGGAGCCCCTCTGCTGTGAGGCCAGGCTGAGAGAGTTGGGGGTGTTCAGCCTGGAGAAGAGAAGGCTCCGGGGAGACCTTCGAGCCCCTTCCAGTCCCTCAAGGGGCTCCAGGAAAGCTGGGGAGGGACTCTGGATCAGGGAGTGGAGCCAGAGGACAAGGGGGAACGGTTTTAAACTGAAAGAGGGGAGATTTACATTAGATCTCAGGAAGAAATTGTTGCCTGTGAGGGTGGTGAGACCCTGGCCCAGGTTGCCCAGAGAAGCTGTGGCTGCCCCATCCCTGGAGGTGTTCAAGGCCAGGTTGGACGGGGCTTGGAGCAACCTGGTCTAGTGGGAGGTGTCCCTGCCCATGGCAGGGGGGTTGGAACTAGTTGGTCTTTAAGGTCCCTTCCAACCCAAACCAGTCTATGATTCTATGATTATTTGCTCATACTTTCCCCATTGTATTCTACAATAAATACATAAAGGGTGTGCTGTTTTCCAGCTCAGGTCGTATCTGAGCCCAGCTCCGTGTCATAATTTGCTGCACATCAGCCACTAGGTCTGGACGGTGGCAGCTTCCAGCTCAAACTTCAGCCCTTCGGGAAGCTGGGGCAGAGGAGAGCTCATCCTCTGCAGTGACCTGCTGCTCCCCATCAGCCGCGGGGCAGTACAAAACAGCCTCTTCACCTCCTCCCATCCTTCCTAGGCTGTAGGAGCTCCTCCTTGTCCCCATCCGCGCAAACTCATCTGCTTAAAGCACAACAATTTCTGTTGGCTTGTCTGATCTTGGCAGACAGGCAAACAGTTCACACCCCCAGGTACAGCCGCAACACTGCACATAAACCGGTCCTTACTGTTTTCCAGCTCACATCTACCATTACTTGCCAAAGCAGGTCTGTCTCATGTGGGAAAACCAGAAGCAGCAAGTCAAAGCCCTGCAGATTCATTGCCTTGAAGATAAGCAACAGATGATTTAGCAATAGCCTGGAAAAATGGAAACTGAGTAGGAGGAAAAAATGTGTTAAAATTATACCAGGAGAAACCACATAACACCAATTCATAAACTGCAGAATAATCCAGTCCCCGATGCTCTCCCTGGCTTTCACGCATGCTTTATCTTCTGCTGGCACGTGTCCTCGGAGCATCCTCTCCCTCCCCCTTCCATGGGGATCGTGGAAGGACTAACAAGGTTACTCCAGGCTTTACCATGCATGCCATTTTAGTTCACAAAACCATCTAGCAAGCAGGAGTGACCAACACAGCGATTCCGACTGCGCTGCCGCACGGCAGGCAAGGCAGGGGAAGCGAGGGGTGGGATCTGGCCAGAAAACGGTACGTGCTGCGTAGCGTCCTGGCCTTTGTCTAGCAATCTCTGTCTCAGGAGATCAAACGCTGTCCTAGTTCCCAGGAAAAGCCACTGGCTACTCTTGAAAGTCTTGTATGCACGGAGTCAAACCCTGCTTTATTTACGTGCCCATTCTCAATGACTTGAGTGCTACTGACTTGAACGGGACGCTCCTATCTATCACGGACCATTTTCTTGCCCATAGCACCAACAAACTTCTGCGGATAAAATGGTCTGTCCTGACAGGGCCTAGCTCTTCTCTGAAAGAAAAAGATAACAATGATAACAGTAATAACATCACCGGAAACCCCAGTCCATTAAAACGGAGCAACCGGCTAGCTCCGTTCTGGTTGAACTCTACAGCATTGTCGTGCTCTACCACAAGTCTCAGATACATCAGCAGTAGCCTTCAGCACCAGTAACGTGAATATTTTATAGCCTAGCATCTCCAACTTCAAGTTTGCTTTTTATCGGTAGGCGCAGGACAGGTTACAACAAACCAAACTGCCCCAGCAAACGCCGCAGCGTTACGTTTTCTGCACGGTTATCCTCATTTCCCCTCCTTCTTTATGACCGTAGAGAGAATACGATATGCTCCATGTTTGCGTTTCTCTGCTCTGTGTGTCAGGATTAGACGAGGATATATTGTGGTGGTACTAGAAGTTCTCAGGGCAAAATAAAGGAAGCGCAAAATAAAGCGCAGCTTGGGTGGCCCTGTCAATTCAGAGGAGAAAGTCATATAACATGGGAAAAGCAGGTGGTTTCGTCGTTTATTTTTTCTTCCTTCCCCAAGTGGGAACGCCAGCATTTTGGAAGGAGCTGTTCACAATCGGCCTTCTGACATCAAAAAGGATGTTAAGTGCAAATAAATCAAATCAGAGAGAAAACAGGATGAGAGTAGTTGAAAGGCAGAGTGGCATCTTTTTAGCTTTTGCAGGTAACATACGGTGCATTTACACAAGGCTATTTATCCACTGATCTCAAAATAATTTATAAAGTGTTAATTGACTCATGAAGCTTTGCAATTTTCCCCCGGGGAGAAAAAATAAAAACGTAATTTCTGTTATGTGAGAGCTGTTTGGGAATTTTGCAGCGTGACGGTTTCTCATCACGATTTTTCACGTGGTCAGTGGTGATTCTGCAGAGCACAGACCCGGACGGCACCGAGCTCCCGTCGGCTCTCCTGCCCAACGGCCGGCAGGCAGCTCTGGAGCTGCGAGGCCAACACTACCTGAGCCCTGCCATGCCATTTACTCCAGGACAGAGACCCTGTCTGTGTCCCCAGGACCCCTTATCACAACATCACAAGTCTACAAGCACCAAGTCCAGCAACCTCTTTGTGTACACGGGCAAGAGGGTGGTTTGCTGATGACACAAGACTGGGAGGGGTGGCTGACACACCAGCAGGCTGTGCCACCATTCAGAGACCTGGACAGGCTGGAGAGTTGAGAGGAACCTCACGAAGTTCAACAAGGGCAAGTGTAGGGTCCTGCACCTGGGGAGGAATAACCCCAGGCACCAGTACAGGTTAGGGGGTGACCTGCTGCAAAGCAGCTTGGTGGAAAGGGACCTGGGAGTCCTGGGGGACAACAGGATGACCATGAGCCAGCAATGTGCCCTTGTGGCCAAGAAGGCCAATGGCAACCTGGGGTGCACCAAGAAGAATGTGGCAAGCAGGTCGAGGGAGGTCATCCTCCCCCTCTACTCTGCCCTGGTGAGGCCACATCTGGAGTGTGCTGTGTCCAGTTCTGGGCTCCCCAGTTCAAGAAGGACAAGGAACTGCTGGAGAGAGTCCAGGGGAGGGCTACAAAAATGATCAGGGACTGGAGCATCTCTCTGATGAGGAAAGGCTGAGGGACTTGGGCCTGTTCAGCCTGGAGAAGAGAAGACTGAGAAGGGATCTCATCATTGCTTATCAGTATCTAAAGGGCGGGTGGCAAGAGGATGGGCCCAGACTCTTTGCAGTGGTGCCCAGCAACCGGACAAGGGGCAACAGGCACAAAGTGGAACACGGGAAGTTCCAACTGAACATGAGGAAAAACTTCCTTACTTTAAGGTTGCCAAAGAACTGGAAGAGGCTGCCCAGAGAGGTGGTGGAGTCTCCGATGCTGGAGACATTCAAAACCCTCCTGGACACCACCCTGTGCAACCTGCTGTGGGTGACCCTGCTCTGGCAGGGGGGTTGGACCAGATGGTCTCCAGAGGTCCCTTCCAACCCCGGTGATTCTGTGATTCTGAGTCCCAGCACACAGCAGGCTGTTTTGTGGGCAGGAAAGGCAGCGCTGCCCCCTGGGCAGATCTTGGGACTGATGTTTTGCAGCCCCTGTGACACCTTATAGTTTCTCTTTTTGGTTTGGGAGGTGACTTCAGGAAAGTCACTTCTCTGTGCTTCCTTCTCTCCCTCCGCACAACCGGGAGCGAGGACAGGAACCTCGCTGATAAGATGTTGTACCATCTCCTGGTGAAAGGCATTACCCGAGACTGAGGGGATCTTATCTCTATCCTGAAACCAAAGGAAGAAGAAAAAGAGATTTTCCATTTAAGACACTTAACTCACTGGATTGCTACCTCCCAGTCACCGCTGAACAACGGTGCCTATTGTGTGACAATTTACTTGCAATTAAAAGCCAGAAACACGCTGGTACAGTCACGCTGTTTACTGACACCTGCCAGAACGCAGAAATCCCCACGGTCCAGAAAAGCCAACGTGGAAGCTGGGCACAGGGAAGAGGGAAGTTTGCGTCCAATTTCCCCTTGGCATGAATCCCACCCCGGCCGGCAGCGAGAGCCGACTCACTCGACCAGAGTGAACGGTAGTAGCAAGGAAATCCAAAGCAAACGCACACGCCTGTACCCCTCCATTCCAGTTTGCCCTTATCGTCTGCAGGAGACTGATTCTGTTTGACACCTTCAATCACGTTTTGCAGTAGACCGCCTCGCTCCTCATCTTAAAAACCTAGAAAGGATGTGCAAGAGCAGCATCTGTGGCTCTGGACCACGTGACGGATAAACATAATTGTATACCCCCACTTCCAAAACTATCTTTTTAAAATTGGAAAGGCTCTTTTACTATGTATACACAACATAGCCGCAGGTTTGAGTTAAGAAAGAAAAGAACTACGATTATGTTGTGCTAATGCCAGATCAAATATACGTGTTACTGCTAGGGCTGGCAGATACAGGTTCCTAGTTCAGAAAATACATGGTTATAACTACGGGGCTGCAAGACCTTGCTTCATAACTTCAGCTATCCATAACCCAGATTGGAGATCTGTGACCTACCCAGCTTTCCCTTTCTGGCCGTCTTGCCTTGCCAACCCTCCAGGAAAGCTGGGGAGGGACTCTGGATCAGGGAGCCACAGGATGAAAGGGAACAGTTTTAAACTGGAAGAGGGGAGATTTAGATTAGATATCAGGAAGAAATTCTTTATTTTGAGGGTGATGAGACCCTGGCCCAGGTTGCCCAGGGAAGCTGTGGCTGCCCCATCCCTGGAGGTGTTCAAGGCCAGGTTGGATGGGGCTTGGAACAACCTGGTCTAGTGGGAGGTGTCCCTGCCCATGGCAGGGGGGTTGGAACTAGATGGTCTTCAAGGTCCCTTCTGACCTAAACTATTCCATGATTCTATCCTTCTAATTACTTCTTTCTGGCCTTCTCACATTCATGCTTTTGAACCCACTCTTCTGTCTGGAAAAATGCTGTTTAATCTTGTGAACTACATCTCCGGCTTTTAATTTTAAGTCATTACATAGTGGGGGGAAAAAGAAATCAGAGTGTTCCTAAAACATCGTCTCCATTGAGACGTTCATTAACACGCCCACACTAGTGTTGTGCTACAAAAAAATGGCCCTTTGGCAACCCACAGTGCAAGGTCTCTACCACGAGTCCTTACAAAGCTGTCTCACCCCATCTGGAAACACAAGAAGGAAGAAACCTGAAAGCCCACCAAGTTGTTACTGTAGTTAACAGAAAAGGCAAGATACAAAACCAGGAATATACAATACCTCTGTCTTCCTGACATAAAGGCCAGAATTCCTTAGAAGATGACGAAAAGAGAAAACAGTTGGTGGCTCTGACAAGGACCCTCACATCGAGGCGTTAGGGAAGAGTTGCATTCCCTGCTCCCTGTTGAGTCGAGAACCAAGTGAACCACAGCTCCCAGGCACACAAAGTTAAATACTGAGATACACGAACATCTTTTTTTCACTTTAACCTTTGGAAATTACCATGTTGCACACAGGCAAGGGTGTGAGCCCAAAAATCAGTCTCCTGGAGTTACAGCAAAATACCTGGCTCCTTCACATATCGTTCTTCTTTCAACTTTGTGACAGTTTCCCTTTAATCTAACATTCACGAAGGAGAAACCTCCACTTGCACATCACCACTTATCTCTAGAGCCAAATAATAAGCCATAGGAACACTACTGTTCCATCAAATTAGGTTTAAATCAGCCAAAACGTTCAAAAGTCACCAGAAGGATGGAAAAACAGATCCGGAATGTCTCTTCCTTTGGAAATGAAAAAAATGAATACGTGCTATTCAGCATCTACCAAGATACACGTCTTCACCTTAGAAATTCCCTATATCTTTCTGTATTTCACCAGACTACAACAACTTAACAGATCACGACACTTCACAACCGAATCACTCTTCAGAAGGCTCAGCTAATTCTTCCCTGAAAGAAAAAGCTAAAACATTACCAGTTTTCTTTATTTCTTTCCAATATATTCAATATATGTCACAATATATTAAATTATGTGCTCCTTTAACCAAGGATTTAGTTATTTACAGTCAACGTTTAGTTCTTTAACTACAAGATTATTATTACTTTCTTATTGGTACTTACTTGGCTCATTAGAGCTGTACTAACTTTTCTTTGTCTCAGAGAGAGCTGGCAACATTTTTGATGACTTTGCTAGTAAAATTTTTTACTCTGCTTTTAAGACAAGACTTGCCGACCCCCCAAAAGCTGTACACGCGGCACCTTCGACACCCACGAAGGGTCCACAGCCCTCTGCATCCCCTATAGCGGGTGTTTCCATAGGGAACCAGGGCATCACGAGGCAGACGGCCCACTAAATTACCAGACAGCAGGTTAGAGAAGACCCTTGCAAACCAACCGCCTCTCATCATGCCTAGTGATTGCTCCGGACATCAGCCATGCGTCATATTTGTTGCTGCTTAAGACTACAATGTTTGATTTTAATTACACAATCTATCACAGATGCGTCTAGCAAGAACAGTCTGACTCCATCCAGCTTATATCTTCTTAATGCTCCAACCGTATCATCGCCAGGACGTTCACGCAATTCTGCCTTATGGCTTTAAATATTTTAAGAGGCAGCAAATCATGTACCCAAGTCTTTGCAGGAGTATATGTTAAGATTATGATATCTATTATTTCAAAACCAAATACAGAAAACCGCAGAGTAATTTTGTTAGTCTAGTTATCATTCCCATATTTTGTAAGAAAAGTCACTAAAACCAGTTTTACAGCCCCATCTGTATCAATAACACATCTGTACGTCGTACTGCTTCATATTATCACCAGAACTTCACAGTGAAGTTTGGTTTATTTGTTTTGCCCAAGCACTGTTTACATCCCTACAGCTATTTACAGCAGAACACGGATTTCCCCTCCCTCTTTCTCCAAGACTTTTTCTTTAAATTAGCATTCCTAAAGAAGGAAAACGCAGAGAATAGATTATTCAAATTCTGAAGCGGTTCATAGTCTGAGTTTTTAATAAGAGAACAATGCTGCAACTGCTCACAGGGAATAGATGCCAGTGTCCTCACACCTACTGAACATAATTTAATCCCTTATGTAGTCTCGCTGAAGTCACTGCAGCGAGGATTAATACTTTGCAGAAATAAAGGTGGCAGAATATCTGGAGAAACAGAGTAAATGCTAGCTTTATTGTTCTGGAGACAATTTTTCTGTAAGCCAGTAAAAATCACCCTCAGCAGTGGAAGTTCAGCACGAGGTGTTCGAACCGACAAGACCTCTACGTTTGTTATAAAGCAGTACGAGCGATTTTATTCCTCCTTGGCTACTTGTGGACTGAAGATGTATTTACCTCATGCCCCAGGGGTGTTTTTAGCAACTGCTGATCGAGGAACGATTAGGGACTGGCTGTGAAGACACGAGACCTGTATCTTCACTGACTTGCCTCCGCCTGGGAGCCGTTATTCCTTGGGCTTCACAATGCTGCCGGAATTACTAAAAACTAGTGGCGAGACTAGTTTTGCACAACTGCGTTTTTTATCCCTTCACATTATATTTAACTCACCTTTTTCTTACTAAAAAAAAAAAAAAAAAGATGTAATGAAGATTCTCCGAGGGCCGGAGCCCCTCTGCTGTGAGGCCAGGCTGGGAGAGTTGGGGGTGTTCAGCCTGGAGAAGAGAAGGCTCCGGGGAGACCTTAGAGCCCCTTCCAGTCCCTCAAGGGGCTCCAGGAAAGCTGGGGAGGGACCCTGGATCAGGGAGTGGAGCCACAGGATGAGGGGGATTGGTTTTAAACTGGAAGAGGGGAGATTTAGATGAGATCTCAGGAAGGAATTCTTGACTGTGAGGGTGGTGAGACCCTGGCCCAGGTTGCCCAGAGAAGCTGTGGCTTCCCCATCCCTGGAGGTGTTCAAGGCCAGGTTGGACGGGGCTTGGAGCAACCTGGTCTAGTGGGAGGTGTCCCTGCCCATGGCAGGGGGGGGTGGAACTTAGACGACCTTTAAAGGTCCCTTCCAACCCAAACCATTCTGTGATTCTATGATTAATGACTCTTCCAAGCTAATTAAGATGAAACTCCCCCTTGCCATCCCCCAAATGATCTAACAGCCAGGTTTTTTTTTCAAACAAATGCATTCAAGGCAAAAATAAAAGCTAACTCAAGTTAAATAAAAAGAGAGAGGGTCCACGGTAGCAATTCAAAGCACCTGAAATGGTTCAAATACTTAACATATAGATAAGGATGAACAGACAAGCTGGGCAGGGATTTAGAAGTCAGGGAAAGAGCCAAGTGAACGAAAATTTGAGTCAAAATAGTCCTCAACGTAATCATAGATGTACGAGAAAAACCTGAAATCTTAGTAAGTGCCATTACAACGCTGTCTGCACACCCCAGTGCTAGGGCCACACAACATCCCCGGCTGGATTCTCAGCCACAAGCCAGCAAGGAATTTTGCTGTGAGTATCCATAATTAACAAAAGAAAGTATTTTTTTAAAAATTAAAAAAAAAAAAAATTATAAATCAGTCCCTACCGTGCCTGGTGCAGAAGGCTTTTCAGCGACAGGAACTTCAGCTGGATTATAATTCCTTCCTAGACATACCCAGCGCACTGTGGGTGCCAGAGGGTGCCAGCACCACGAGCCTGTAGATGCACAAGCATCTCTGGGGCCACCAAGGAGAATGTCTGCTCTGCTGCTGGAGGTGACACTGGGCACAGGGCTGCCACATCCTGAATCTTAACGGCACACCTCAGGTCTCGGTCTTTGGGTTCCCAGCTGGTTTTGCTCAGTGCTTTTCCTCTGCCAACACAAAAGTCTCAGAAAGGGACTTTCCATCCCCCGAATTTTGATTTGCGCAGTCCCCTTCACAGATGTGCTCCTTCAAGAACATTATTTACTATTTCTCCTTCACTGCCTCTGACAATACCAAGAAATGTATTTATTTCCCAAACCAAATGCAGGTATCGTGTTGGAAAGGCAGTATGTGAACAAAGTTACTGTGGAAACAGAAATATTAATCACCACGGGTAGTTTAGAAATGGAGAAATAAGTGGCTCACTCTCATCAATGTCATTTTACCCGGAACTACCAAAAAAAGCAATAGTCATGCTTTCTGACAATTTTAAAGACATTTAACTTTTTTCTCTCCCCCTCTTTTTTTTGGGGGCAGTGGTGTGTGTGTGTGTGTGTGTTAAATTTTACACTGGAAACTCTTTTTATACTAAAACACCAACCTACCAACCCTCTTCGTTCAAGTACCAAACAATTTTATGGAACATTGAAAGAAGGTTAATATTTTCCATAAACAGTCTTTCACCCGTATTTGGTAAAGGGGCATTTTCAGGCCTGCATAGCTGTTCCAGAAACCCCCTGAGCTTTGTGTGCTGAAAGCACCAAGCTCGTCTCTCTTCAAAGACAATTTGGGGGCTCCTGGATACGGCAGAAACAAGTGAAGAAGTCAACCAGAAGCCTTTTCACAAGAAATCAGGGAGAATTTAATTTGGAAAGGTATGACTATGAAGTAGCAGTTAAATTGGATCCTCTAAGGAAAAGCGCTCGGTAACAGGGTCTGACGTGGAATACGTACCTGGCTGAGGGCCCGCTGCTTACTCTGCCTCATAATTTTAATATGATGTATCAAGTCCTAATTTTATGAAGATGTGAACTTGTGCTGAACTTCAGTTATCAAATTTTAGAAGTTTACGCTACTTAAGGGATGAAAGCTGTTTCAACACGAGGATCCTTGGGGTTTTTCCTGGCACACAGTAGTGTATGCACATATCCACATATCCTTCCTGCTCAGTATCAAAATCATCTGTTTACTCTCAGAAAATGATAATTTATTTATTTCATTAGATAAAATAAAGCAGTGTATTTCTGAAGTCATCCTAATGAAATGACTTCTCTTGAAAGACCTTTACTAAAAAAGACAGCTGAAAGTCTACTAACGCAGTCTTAAAATCTGACTGTGAATAATCAGTTAAAATATTACTAGGAATATAATTTCAAAACAGTTTTTAAACTTAAAGACTACTTATGTTTAGGAGTTATAGAAGTGATGAGCACCTAGATTAATTAACTGTCCTCCCTAAGAACTGGGAGTACCTCCAGATCTTGCAAAGAATCATGGCTGCGCTTCTGTAGAAAACACAACCTAAACCCCTTCCCTGATGAACAAGCTCAGAGATGCCTTCTCATAATTCAATTTTAAAACACAGAAGTAAATCCCAGGCATAACTGTCTCGCATCGCTACTCAGTAACTCAAACTTTTAACACCAACAGCGTAATAAAACACAGATGTGAAAGAGCATCCCAAACTAGACCCAGCAGAGCCCCATGGGATCCAGTAACCATGGAGGTGGATATCCCAACACAGGCAAGTGGTTGGGACCAGGAGGGGAGTACTGGGAATTAAAAAGTGCAGAGAAATTAGACATAGCTAAACATGTAGAAATACAAGCACAAAACTGCCAGCACCTTGCAAACCATGCCACGGCTGCCAGGCATTGGGTACACCACTTGGGTGACTTCAAGCCAGACTGTGTCACAGCAGGACTACAGCACAGTTTATATACATCAGAAGCAAGTTTTCCATGAATTCACTAATGAACAGCACTCCTTCGGCCCCCAAACCACTAAGTCAACTTTGAATTTGATTTTATTTCACTGCAATAGTGAAGTTCCCAAAGGTCCTCTCTAACTGGAACTACCATAAAAGCAGCAGGGACCGACGCGGGTGGCAATCGCAGGAGCACGTCACAGAATCACAGAATGGTGGGGGTTGGAAGGACCTCTGGAGATCATCTAGTCCAACCCCCCTGCCAGAGCAGGGTCACCCACAGCAGGTTGCACAGGACGGCGTCCAGGCGGGTTGGGAATGTCTCCAGAGTCGGAGACTCCACCACCTCTCTGGGCAGCCTGTGCCAGTGCTCTGCCACCCTCACAGTCAAGAAGTTCCTCCTCATGTTGAGATGGATCTTCCTACGGTCAAGTTTGTGCCCATTGCCCCCTTGTCCGGTCACTGGGCACCACTGCAAAGAGTCTGGGCCCATCCCCTTGCCACCCGCCCTGCAGACGTTCAGAAGCATCCCTGCTCCGCGCAAGGTTCCGCACCACGCTGAGCCCGCTTCCCTGCTTCCGGCATTCAACGTGGGGGACCCCCGTGCCCATACATAGTATCATAATGAAAATATTGCGCTTTAGAAAAAGGAAGGAAAGAGAGGAATGGAGCAAAAGGGAATGTAAAGGAACAGGGAGGACTTCCCAGTGCCTAATCAAGGTATAACAGCACCATTTACGAGCCAACGCACAAAAAGCAATACACTATATTGCCTGTAATGCTTTGGGTGATTTAAATGTCAGTCACAGTATTCAACTCATTTATATTTAAGTGTATTATTTTGTTCAGTCATTAGGAAAGTGTTTGCATGAGCTGCTTTATGCTTGCGGTTACCAGATTTAATAACTGTATCTCAGACAGCACCAGCCAGCGGCTGCACGACTTCTCTCAGGGGTAAGCAGAAGCGAGGCATCACCACGCCACTTAGTAAAGCCCATGTAAGAAGCAAGACAGGCAAAACCCGTAGTTATATTTAAGTTTAAACAGCAGGTGCACGCGCATATTTAGCCCCAAGCATCATAGCGTGGGTACCACAGACGACCGCGCAGCCAGGTTGCCCGCCGAAGGACAATGGGAAACCCTAAATCAGGTGTGCTCCACAACAGCCCTGCTGGGAGTACTACGCTCAACGGAATACAACTTCAGAACACGGCACTAAACAAAATACCGATTATCTCATTTCGATTTGGGAAGGTGAGGTAAGACGCTTTGGCCCCTCAAGCTACTGAGTCAGTATTTTTCCCTTGCCTTAAAAAAAAAAAAAGAGAGAAATTTAAAAAGCAAAAAGCAGTTTATAAGAAATGCTGTCAGACTACACAGTGGTTGTATCTGCTGGAACCAGCAGATAAATCAAACAACTAGAATCTGCAATTATTTAAGTCATTTATTTTTCCCCTAATTTTACTTTTGGAATTCAGATAAGCCAGAAGAACTTGCAGTTTTTACACAGCATCTTCTCATTTTCGTTTTTGGATCAAATTTGAATCAAATCCCTTCACATTCCACGGGTTCTTCAGAGTATTTCTTCTGGCCCCACTAAACCTGAGTCACCATTAAAAGCAAGAACGAGAGGAAGACACATCTAATGATATTTTTAATTTGCTTTTCAAGATCATTACATTTGGGTATCATATTTGCCTTATTTAAGTTCTATAAAGAAATACAAATGCATATAACGCACACACACGTAAATATACCCACAGAGTCTCCAACTGGTTAGAGACCAGTATAACCAACACCCAGCTGGGACGTACAACCAGCAGTTGTGTGGGTACGACTGCTGGCACATCTCGTGAAAGAATCCCCTCGACACATCTGAAATGGAGATTTTTTTTGAAGGATTCAGCAGCTCTCGAGAGGAGCCAGCCAGTCACTTCACTTGCGTTCGTATTCCCGTCAGCCTTCGCAGGCACCAGCGTAAAAAACACCGGCGTATTTATGGGAACGCTCAAGTTTTCCGTACTGTCAGATTTAGTGAAGAATTCATCAGAAAATCAGTCCGTGTGCCCCAAGTACTAATTCTGCTGGTGATCAGGTCCCAACATGACAAAACCTTCGCTTTTTGATCAGCGCGCCTGAAACCAGAGCGGCAGCATCCTCCCTCCCTCCCGCCCTCCCCTCCACAACTCGCACAGCATCACCGAGCGACAAACCTCGCGTGGTAAAAGACAAATCTAAGGCGCAGATTAAAAATTCTAATATTTATATTGATTCAGACACAATCGCCTTTATTGGCAACAATGCTGTGCTGGAAACCACACAAGCAGAAACGAAGAGACGGGCACGGCCGCTATGCCAGGTGCCTCCGAGAATCACGTTAGTCAAATAAAACAGCTCGAAAATTAATGCAGAATCAAGCTTTAAAGTAACAAGCGGCATCCAAAAGTGGGTGAGTATAAAAAGCGCTTGTATGCGCCTATACGTTTCCTTCAGTTTAATGAGTGTGATATATATGATGTCAGCTATCCGGGGCTGCTCCCCATCATAGCTTCATAAATAAATTGATTTCTTATAGCTTCAATGAATCACAAAGTGGGAATCTGAAGGATGCGAGAGTACGGGTTCGTAAAACCATTCTGTTAATAAAGTGTTGCGTAAAAATGTAGTAGATATATTAAACGTATCTGAAAGCTGAAAATTATGCAAGCCAGTGAAAAAACAAGGAGAACTAGTGGGGAACCTGAAAAAAAGGGAAGATTTTTCTCCACTAACCCACAGAGACTGGAGAAAAAGGCTGTTGGGTCCGAGGGACTGCCAGCGAAGGTGGCCAGAGAGGCCAAGGCAGGAGAGGAGGGAACTCGGCTGGAGATAATGGGGCTAAAGGAGTTCCAAGAGCTAAACAGAATAGTGAAAAATTTTGGAAGAAAAAGCAGCAGGATCTGCTGCTTTTTAATAGGGAGCCAAAGCTGGGTGGAAGACGATCCTTCGGTGCCATTTACAGTGACAGAGCAGATGACCGTAGCTGGCAGGTCAGCTAATGGACCAATACATCAAACAATAACAACAGGACTTTGGGCTCTTCAGAATAATTCAAGATTAATCCAGCAGGTAAAACAGATCTTTCCTACTCACCACGGGTCTTCTCATCTGTTTATATCCATATAAGGGGAGACCTTATAGCCCCCCTTTCCAGTATCTGAAAGGGGCTACAGGAAAGCTGGAGAGGGACTTTTTACAAGGGCATGGAGTGACAGAATGAGGGGTGATGGCTTCAGACTGGAAGAGGGGAGATTTAGCTTAGATCTCAGGAAGAAATTCTTTACTATGGGAGCGATGAGACCCTGGCCCAGGTTGCCCAGAGAAGCTGTGGCTGCCCCATCCCTGGAGGTGTTCAAGGCCAGGTTGGACGGGGCTTGGAGCAACCTGGTCTAGTGGGAGGTGTCCCTGCCCATGGCAGGGGGTTGGAACTAGATGGTCTTTAAGGTCCCTTCTGACCTAAACCATTCTATGATTCTGTGACATCACCACATATGAAACTACTAGTTAACTATTTTATTTGGCCATCTGGCCCTATCCCCTGATCTCTGACCCACTGCTATCGCTTGATGAACACTCGATTTCCAAGTTATCACCAGCATGTGCAGTGCAAGCGGAGAGAGGAACAAGGCTCGGTCCCCCAAGGAGGTGCATCTCTCGGCACAGGACTGCTGGCACTGCCGGCGACAGGACGCAGAAGTAGGGTACAGGCACAGTAAATGCTTCCATTTTTACACTTTCAGTTTATGAATGAGCTTCAAATTAAAAGTAATTCATGTGAGAACGACTTCCTTCTACGCTGCGTAAAAAAAAAAAGTTTCTCAGCTTCATAAGCTGTATTTTGAAAGTTTTAATTGCATGGCTGTATTTTTTTCCCCCACCAGATGGTACGTATTGAACACTTAGAGCTTTTTTTAAGAGTCTGCATTTGTGTGACGGCACGATTTATTATTTATTTTAAACACAGAAGTACGCTTTCCCTATGGCACCCAAGCATTTTGGTCAAACTTTTCTTGAAGTGATACTTACAACAATTACATTATAAAACCTGGAGCGTTGATAACATCTTCCAGTCACCTACTCAAATACGAAGAACATGGAGCAGACGATCGTAAGATTCATCAGTGAGAGGTATTACAGATGGTTCTAAGCATCTGGTTAATCTGCAAGACTCCAATCGTCTAAGAGCTGATTAACTATTCATTAATGAGATGTTAACCGTTCATTAACCCTTTGTGAAGTATGTACGCACAGAAACTTCATATTATGCGTCACCAGCTTTGCGGGCAGTTGGTTTCTAGCACGAAACAGTCCCCAGCTCTCTGCGCCTGCTGGTTTTCAGCAATGACGTCGAGCAATGAACCCAAGCGTCACCGCCCACTCGTTTCACCACAGTGCATTCAAAGTATCTGGGTTTTATCTGATTTGATGTGCAAGGATAAAGACTTGGACACTTATTTCACCCTTCCTGTCCAGCTGACAATAATCTGCGTTTTTTCAGCTCTTCAACAAGGCTAGGAGCACTACAGAGCTAGTTCCCAGCCAACAAGGATCTCATGTCCCTGGTCTCTCTGTGTGCATCCCGGGAACCACGTCACGAAGAAACGCCCAAAGAGAAGTGGAGAGAGGAGGATTAAGAGATTAAAATGTCCCAATGGACATTTCACAGTTCAGAGGTTCTCTCACCTGTGTACTGGGAATTTACTTGGCATCTTCCATTAAACCTTTCCATTAAGATCCCACCCTCTGGCTCCACATATTTGCCCCCAAGAGTTTAAAGCTGGTCTCACCAGCACTTACACAATATTACAACAGGTCTCTCCAACCCCGGCAGCATTACAAAGGTAATATGGGTGAACAGTTTCTTCCAACGTATTGAACACCAAAAAAAGCCTTCCTTCCAGCACCCTGCCTGCTTGCCTCTGCATCAAAGCTTTTCCTCAAAAGCATCTTTATTGCCGGCAAAACCGGACAAACTTGACTGGTGCTTTAGCTCCACCGTGGTCTACTTTTCCCAGCCCACGTTGGGGAGGACACGATCAAACGAGCTTGTGCGTGCCAGCACCGCAGTGCTTTCCCCGGGTATGTGCCTTGTTGGGCTGAAACAGAGGGCGGTGGATTAACTTCATCCCAGAGAAAGGACTAAATTCAGCTCCCGGCAAGATCTCTCTTAACCCCAAGGTTTAAGGTTTGCTCTGGGGCTGCCAGGCAGGCAGGCAATTCTCAATTTGCCTACATCACAAGTTATCGAAAAATTATCAGACAGCAAACTGTTTGGCTTATAGGAAAATAACAAAAAAACCCCGCTGCACTTCATGAAGTGATGTCTGAACTCAAGCAACACTAAAAATAGCAACAGCACCAAACGTTCCTGTTGACAGATTTAGCTGTATAGCCGGTCAGAGAGCTGCAATCCCAAGGGCTATGGCATGAGACAGCATTTTGTTGCAACAGACTGTTTTATCAGAGAAGAAATATTTTGGAAAGACACTTCTATTCTGGCAAGGATTTTGTGGGAAGAGACCCCTCCTCACCTCCCCTGCGAGGGGCGCTGACCTGGGAGGTAAGGCAGCCGGGCTATGTGCCAGAATAACATCTCTTGGACCAACTCCTGGTCTCACAAAAACGTATTTTAATATATATTTGGTTGTTCTTGAATAAAAAGAGATTCTAAAAGCTTTCACGCTGTGGCAAAACAGAAAGAGCCCTGCAGTCTTCCCGCTGTCAGAGAGGCTGCAGAGGGGAGTGGGCTCTCAACGTCCCGGTAGCCGGAGATCCCGGCAAGCGTGTACCTGTCTCCTGCGACATCCTTGGGACAGGCAAGATTTGAGCACGGGAAAAGAAAAAAAAAAAAAAGAAAAATGTTGGTTGCTCCCATTAGCAAGGATTGGTAAAGAGGGAAGGGAAAAGTCTTCAGGGAAAGCGGGACCGATGGCTGATAAACAATAGCATCTTTAGGAAAGCAGAGATATCACTGATTTTCCCCCAAATAAATTATTCAGTGTTGTTTGTGACAGCAGAGACACGCTTGTGCTTTTACAAATGGGCTTTAAAAATCCCTGCTGAGTTCCCCCGCAGGTGAACGGGGGGTCTGTTGCCATACAGGGCTGATATCCCACTAGCTAAAAACCACATACGGCTTCCCAAAATCTCCTCCTGGGGTACGGAAAAGCTGAAAGCCAAGAGGAGCTAAAAAGCGAGCCTTAGAGGGACTGCTTCATTTTGCTCGTTTACGTTTTTAAAGAAGATTTTTCCCTGTCTGTTACCCAGACGTATGAAAACTGAGACGGGATCCTGTTAGCACAGGCATTAACCACCGCCACTCGCTTAACGGCCGGTTTCCGCTGAACCCCGCTGCCCTCTCCCGCTCAGGAAAGCGGGAACGCTCAGCCTGAGCCCGCCACGGCTAAGCGCTCCGATGACAACAACAACGCAGCACGCGCGAGGCTGAAGAGAACCATTTCAGGAAGGAATTTCCAGGTTTTGTTTCCAAATAAATAAGTATTCACTGAACAAACAGGGGGAAACAGATTCGAAGCGTGTTTTCTCAATGTCAGTCGTTTCCAAATCTGTTGCACTACGGAATTAATCCTCGAGCAATCGGTCTCAATCAATTTACTCCACCTAAACTACCCAAAATACATACTTGGTGGGACTCTCCAATGTCCAAGGCAGCAGTGGGGTGGGTTGAGCCCGAGTCCTCCAGCAAACGTCCCATCAGCTGATTACTGGGTCGGGCTGCGCAACCGCCGCCGCTAACGAGGGGCTTGTAAGTTGTCACTGGTGCTGGCTTTACACCTCACTGCTAATTAGCGCTGGAGAGAAAAGGCTCCACAACCCAAAGTTCACGTTGCCCTGTTCTCGAGGAAAGTCTTAGCCTTTTTTGCATGTTTTAGCTGATGGGAGGCCGTTTCCTTCACTGTTCACTGCCGGTAAAGCCTAGCGTACGCGTGCACACACCCCCCGAGCCACCCCTAATTAAAGAATTACTTCTGCCTCAGTAAAGCATCTCCAAAATCTGCTTCATCTTCCCAACGTGCAGAGACAGCACATATGTGTTTTCATAAGCTGAGCGCTGCACTTGATAATACACTCTGAAAAGACTCTTCTATATCTGATTTCTGTTCTTCAACATTTTAATCTGGAAAACTTCAAAACAAGATAAGAAAAAAAAAGGACAACTATTCTCTCACAAACTAAAAAACAATCTGGTTAGGAATCAAAAAAAGACAGGTTAATCCTCTGTTGCGATACAACTGGTAGCAGAACAGCAGACGTTCTCAGGAAAACACCACGTGGATTTTTGATATCGATTCACAGGATAACTAAGACATTGCTGTCATGGAAAACCCGTCGGCTAGAAATATCTCCTAGCACACGTAACACAAGCACAAACCCCAAACATCCCACTTTTAACCAACATCTGATCCGTTTCCCCTCTGCCTTCCCAGAAGCCTTTGAACCCGTTGGCCACCTTCAACAAGCAAACCTAACAGCTCCAGGAGCGGCAGCCCCTGGAGAAGAGGCAGAGAGGAGGAAGATCTTTGGGACCAAACCAACAGGCTGCAAAAAGCATTATTTGTGCAACTCCGCTGTGACGTGGCGAGTCAAGCAAGACTGCGTTTGTAAAGGTCACTGAAAAGTGAAAGGAGCGACAATCAGGATTTGGATGATGCTGCAGGGAAAAAGAGACTTTGAAGAATAACATAGTTAAGAAAAGGAAAGAATTCGGACCGTTACACTAAAGTTAAAGGGATACGGCCAGTCATTTTGCTTAGATGGTGACAACCTTAAAATAGGAAAACAATTTCACAGAAGTCTAAAGTCTCAAATCCTGCAAGAACAGGCACACGGGGTAGGGACCGTGAGTTCAGCTGATGAGTAAAGGGCAAGAAGAGGCAGGGACGGAGAGGGACAAGAATCACATCAATGAAGTCAAGATAGCAAAGGGCAGAGGAAGAGGGACGAGAATCACATCAATGAAGTCAAGATAGCAGAGGAAGAGGGAAGAGATGAGTTGTCAACTTCCCACATGTGAATAATCCCAGTGATACCATTCACACACAGGAAAAGCTAGAAGAAGTACGCGTTGTAGAACTAGGGTGTTAAAGCAGGAGTCACCGCTTTGCCTACAGCGAAACACTTCAAAGTGGAGGCAAGAACATCTGCCAGCAGGTTACACCATCAGCAGTTTGTATTATGCTACTTCATGTGTTAAATGATATCCACATTAAAGCTTCAAACAGCATCCTCGTGGTTAAACAATATTAAAACAGGGTAAAAGGGTCCTAAACCAACATGTGCTTATTTATACATGACAACTGACTCTCCTGAACAGACCACTAGCCAAGCTGATTGTTTGCAGTTCTCAGCCAACCCAGGAAAGAAAAATCAGAGAAGCAGATTTTGTGCCTCTGCTGGTAAATGCTTGCGACGACTATTTTGCTGTATTTATATAAATTTCATCATGCTACCATTTTTCCATCATATTGTCATCATCGGCAGTTTAATGAGAACACGTCGAGTGACACATCAATATTCCTTTTGCACTGCTATTCCCAGGGCCTCCAGCCTGGGACATTAATATGAGGGAATAGAAAGTCACCAGAACTTTCTTCTTGGATTTGTGTATCAAAGCCACTGATGCTTATTCTTATTTTGTTCTTGGTAACACATATAGAAGTAGGAGGAACTTCCCTCCGCACAAATGTATACCCTACGTCAAGAAAGTTCATGTGGCTAGAGTACAAGGACATTATTCTCAAGGTATTTTTGCCCAAACACCGGCATTGCTTTCCCACTCGGGATGTACATTAGTCGCAATTCTACTGTCAGATGTGATTTTTTTTTTTTAAACTAATAACAGTCATTGGGTATTTTAATTAGCATGCATATAATAACTGACAAACTGGGACAAGAACAGCAACATCTATTGACCCAAGGGATAAATTATAATTAAGGAAAACAGAGTGCATTTTTTGATTGTTTTTAACCTTAGAAACTAATACACTTGGAGCCCTCCGAAATATAAAATTGTGTGAATAACTGTAATTATTTTGAGGTCGTTAGAAAAAATCCTACAAACTTCCCATTTCTCCAGTGTGTTTTGTCAGAAACATAACGAGCTTTTTAATTCAGTTGTTACTTACTACTCTATACACACAGAAGAAAGAAGTTTAAAAGCTATTATTCAATACCTAAGAAAAATTTATTTGGGTGGAAAAATGTCCTCACACCCAGAGATGACGGATGCCATCCTACAGCACAGACGTGCCTCCAGCTGCAAGCGAGTTTGTCGTTATTCCACAGCGCACGGAAACTTCCAGACTTGCTCCCTTGCTGTTCCCGTACCGCAGAGCACAAGTGTTACGGTTTTGTCTTAAGCAAGTTTATATGGAATCTGGGGAACATCATTTCATCATATGAAGTTCCTCTGAAGTTCTGGAGAGTTTTGGAGACTGATTAGAACCACTGGAGTATTTACTAGAATAAAACCAGGGAAAGCCAAGAGGAGCTTGGCTCCACAGATAAAAAAACCCACAAATTTCAAATTCAGGCTTCTTCTTACTTTCCTCTAACGCAGGCAATTACACACCTAAACTGATTATTCTTCTTATTTCAGAAATTAATTTTCAGTTCAATCTCTAGAAGAAAGATTTGGCTTAACCTACACCGGTAGCGTGTTCAGCTGCTCAAGGTTTCTTCTTTTCTAAGCATCACTGGAATACTCAGAAGTTTTGCTTTTTGTTTTGAAACATTTGGGGATTTATGCAAGAAATTGATTAGGATTACAGGAAACTGAAGCAGCTGAACATCCATATGACTAAAATATCATGGAATCGTGGAATCATTTAGGATGGAAAAGACCTTCACGATCATCAATTCCATATATATGATAATATACATTTTAGGTGTTAATTATCTTTACATTTAGGGACTATCTTATCCAAAAAATAAATAACTGTATTTTTGCGAATAATGAATATATTTACATTTAGTAGAACGAGTTTCACACTGAAAACAAACACCGCAACTAAAATTCGTTTCTCAGTGAGCTGACAATCAGAGAAATTTGACCATTGCATTCAACTCGTATTTCCTGAAAAGCCACGAGTACACCTATTCACCTAACAGGCAGAATGGAAATACACTCCCAATAACTCGGATAAACCAGATGGTTCCACATGCTGTTACTTGCTCAAAGCAACGTAACGCGCAACATGCAAAAACTTCCGTTCAGTTGAGTTTCGGCATTCAACAATTTCTCTTTCTCTCCCTCGGAAGGCAGAAAGCGTGCGACCCAGTTGCTCTAGAATGACACGTTCTCATCGACTACACTCCAGCTCAATCTTAAACTACGGTGCTTGCCTATAAAGCAACTATATCAAAGGAAAAAAAGTCTCGCAAGTATTTAACTATCATACATTTGTGCCATGGTTTGGTTTGTGGTTTGTTTTTTGAAATAGCGCTTAAATACTACCCTTATTCCAATTTGCAACATCAAAAAAAACCTAGAGCCTCCAACTGCAATACGTTTCACCTGCCCAGAGATCAGACGGCAACATTTCTTTACCATTTCTCTCCGACAGTAAATTAAAATGCAATGCAGCTTTTACCTGTTAATTTAGTCTTTCACTCAGGCAAACCAGTATAGTTTTTTGGCTGTGTTATTTCTTCACATAGTGAATACGCAGCTGATTGCAACCTTTTTCCTTTCTTGAATGCTGCATTGCAAAGGATATAAAGATTCTTCACAAGGCAAGGAGGAGACGGAATTTTCAGAGATATCAAAAAACGTTACAGAAAAAATTATGTCCTCAGTTTTCAGACAAAGGAATTAAAGCATCGAACCTGCCACAGAACTTTCAATAAAATTTCTGTTTGCTGGCAGTTTTATTATTTTCTTTTACATCATCATGGGCACTGTGAAAGCCCAGTCTTCCAGATAGCTCCATAGAAACACAAGAGTAGCCGGAGTTGGACAAAAAATATTCCCACCTCAACATCTTCTCTTTAGAAAATTGAATTTTTGACTAAATATATTCCTTCTGCAAATAAGTACCACTTTTTCTCAGACTGCAATGTTTCAAAACATTCATAAGAAGCTAGATGACTGTAAGCTGAAATGATCCATTGAGCATCAGGCTGGTAGTAAAAATAGCTTTAACATCCTACTATGCTGCTTCACGGAGCTACCTTTGGAGTTCCCCCTGCACAAAAGCTCCTCTAGTATACGAGACACCTCCTGCGACAAGCCCTCATCAAAAGTCTTGGAAATTATCAAGATAATGTCCCTCAAAACAAAGTCTGGTCAGTAAGTTTAGCTTATAGACCAGTAGCATGAATCACCTATACTATAATTATAAAGGGCCATTAAAGCAATACTGCCTAATTAAAATATTTCAGGGTTTCAGGATGAAGTTTGATTTTCTTTTTCTAAGCTTTCTTAAAGAAAAGTACCTTCTCCCATACAAATATATTCTACTAGGAAAAAGGTTCTACATCTACCAGCTCTAAGAATATCCACTTATTTAATCTAAGAAATAAAGCTACGTATCGGTGGGGGGGATGCGTGCCCCCACAGGAACAGGCTGAGTTGGGACCTCGAGCACAGCACGGGGGACACGGCAAGGAGCAAAAGCGCAACACAATTCTTCACCAACGCATCTCCTGCTTTCAGGTTCTTTTGTTTCTTCATTTGCTTCAAATTAAAAATCAATCCTGCCCTTTTCAATGTGCTACTAAGTGGTGTAACAGCCTTCTATTTCATAGAATCACCCAGGTTGGAAGGGACCTTTAAGATCATCCAGTCCAACCATCAACCCAACACTGCCAAACCCACCACTAACCCATGTCCCTCAGCACCATGTCTGCCTGGCTTTTAAATTTGATGAAATTAGTACCAACTTGTACATCTGCTCACCAAATCAGTACTGTGCATCTTGCTTTTGCTACCCACAGTATTAATTTTGAAAATTAGCTATTTTAGCTCCATTATAAAGAGTGTTTTTTCAAACTAGAAAGCTAAGGGTTCCCCCCCCACCATGTACAGTATATTTAAGTTTATCTTTAATCAGCTGCTCATTAAACAGCTGACAATAAAACTCCGTAACCGTATTTCACACCTTGCATTTGTTCTTGGAAGACATGTTCAAGAATTCATGAGAACGCCAATTCTCCAAATCCCCTTGATGCAAATGGGATGAAATGGCATTCACTCATGCTTAACGAGCACAAGGCAAGTACCCACCCTGCTCGGCACACACTTGCCCAACACCCAAGGTAAGCCTTGCTCGGATTCATTAGGCAAAGATCGAGCAAGTCAGATGTTCCCACTAGCTCAGCCCCTTTGAGCACCAACCTCCAGCTCTGCCTTCCTCCCCATACTGAAGCATTTCTGTTTCCAAACCACAACCTTTGCAGCCCTTCACTGCACACACAACACGCTGACCCTCTTCTGCGCTGGCTCCTTCCCTCCCGGGAACCAGACACGGGGCTCCAGTGACAAGGCCAATGTCCCACAGCATGGGACTGTCCGCTTCTCTCCTCCTCCCTCCTCCCTGCTGGCTCCAGGCCTCCTCCTCTCCAAACTGCCCACCCAACCTACCCACTTTTCTCAATTTTCATGGCAGAAATAGCAGTGGGAGAAGCAGTGAGACAGATGAGGTGTGGGGATGGCGAGACACCCACCCAACCCGGCTTCCACGGATGCAGAAATCTCCTCTTCACAACAGTCCATCATGAACTGAACAGAGATTTTTGGCTATGCGCCATTTCCTCCAGCTCTGACCATTTTGTTTCTGTCCTGAACTCTAACTTTACAGCAACTTTTAAAAACGTGACTATCGAACGCAAGAGTCCAGTAGCAGCATCCACAATTTAGCCGTCAGAAGTACAGTCACCTCTGCTCCTGACCCGTTCCTGCTTCTGCTCCCCTCCGAGGTTCACATTAGGTCTTTGCAACCTTCTGCAAAATCCCGATTAGCAATAAAAAGAACGAGATGCAATTTCTATGAGTCAAATGGCATCTGTTTGTGGTTTTTCCTCCACCTCTGATTCCAAACGACTTCAACGTGTCATGCTGCTGCTGGAAATTTCCTTCTATAAAACACCTTTTCTTACCCAAAGCAACAAGTTTGTCAATGGCTCTCCCAAACAGAAGATTCTCTTGAATGGGCTTTTTGTTTTCTAATCGGCGTTACCCCAAGTTTTCGTTCCAGGACAGTATGTGTGTACATATATAAATTCCTCAACTCTTTTTAGTCTGACACACCACTCGGTTGCTCCTCCGCCACCGGAGGCCGGCAGGACCATGGCTGCAGGCTGCTCCCCACTGGGCTCGGTGGCACCGTCTCTCCCAAGCCCTGGTTATGGACTTCCCGTCCACCAAATAACAAGGGGCCACCAAGTCACTTCCCAGCCACAAAGCGCAGGGGAGAGTTTTAGCCATACAAAGCATTAGTGGCCATGGCAACCGTAACGCAATGACCTTTGGGCTATTTTATTACAGCGTCAATCGATATTTCTGCCTTGGGAGAAAAACTGGGGCAGTCCCACATCGGCCTAGAAGATGCCTCTAAGAGCGGAATATTATTTTAGGTTTTTTTCCATGCTAAGTAAGATTAGCAATAGTTATTATATAACAGGATGAGCCTTTAGTCACTAATGGAAAAAATATAATAATAATAAAAAAAAATCATATTAAACTCTTCAACTTGCACCTGTGTTAAAACCCAGAGCCAACCAAAGGTTCGGGATAAGCACTTGTTTGTGCCAGAGTTTGTAAAATTACACAGCGCTCCGGGATTATTACGGATCTCGTCAAAACTACTCCAGAGGCAGAAGGGAGGATTATGGCGGGGAATTGACTTTCTCTGACTGATTTTAATGAAAAGTCAGATTTCTGAGACAACGTTCTAATAATGCTCCCACTTCTCCCCGCAGCCCGGAGCGCGTCTCCGCCGTCCTCCCCCCTCGCCTGTCTGTTCCTAAGCCGACAGCAGCGTTTTGATGTGCCTTTTACTGCGGGAGCTGGTGCGCGCGCCCTCCCTCCCGCTATACGTATGATCGCCGGCCCATAAAAACACAACTGCGCCGTGTCAGGCTGTGTCACATCCCTCTGGGGAAAAAAAACCCCAAAAACAAAAAAAAAAAACAAAAACAAAAAAAACCCCACACCACCCAAAACAAAACAAACAAACAAAAAAACAAAAAAAAAACCCCACAACCCAAAAAAACCCAACCACGCAGCAGTTTGCACTTGATCCATCACATACGTAGGACATAGAAACGCTTAACTGTAAAATTACTCATCTTAAACACTGTAATAATCGGGCATGGCTGCTACAGATAGCCTGTTATTATACGCGTGTTTAAAATTCAGGTAAGGAATGTCTCGTTATTCACTTTTACAAACGCACACAGCATCCTGGTTTCCCCCAGCAACGTTAACCACCCTGCCACTGGAACCACACCGCTTTACACAGGACTCCACTCCTCCTCCGACGAGGATATTCACACCCGGGTTACGCCGCCATCCAACCCAGGAGAGAAATGCCTCAGCCGGAACAAGCGTAGTGTGCTCCCAACTTTCCCCACTCCCTTCCATCCTTTAATCGCTATTTTTCTTCTCATATATATGTTTACATGTAGATTTGCATCTATCCCCAAAGCTTTGTGATGAGCTGCTGTGGTTTTGTCGGGTCTTTTTTGTTGCTGTTTGGGGGTTTTCCTGGTGTGGGCTTTTTATGTTGGTTTTTTTTTTTTATTTTTTTTATTTCCTCCCGGAGATCAGAGCAAAACTGCGATCCGGCAGCCTCACGGTGCGTTTCGGGAAGGCAGCATCAGGTCGCTAATGAAGCCTCGCGCCTTCCTCGCAGAGGGAATCAGGAGATAATCTGGCAACGCCGGCAGAAGAGCTTTTGTTCAAATTCACATGCACGCTATCGCAGACAGCACACAAAAAAAAAAAAGAGGGCTACACCTCACTTTGAGGATAACTATCCTCATTTTTTGTTCTTTTTTTTTTTTTCCTTTAAATAAGTGCATTGCCAAATTCATTTTGGGGCACAGACTGCAAGTACGCAGTCTTTAGGCTTTATTCTGCTGTCGGCATGATTTGCAAGCGCAGCACCACCAAGCCAGCGCCAGGCTGCCCCGCGGGCTCTGCCACCATCCGGGCTCGCTCTCCCCTCCGCATTGCTGCTCCTCGTCTCTCCCAACACATCCGCTTCGCCTTCTCGTTACCGGCTGCGTAAGGAGCTATTTCTTTCCACAAGAAACCTGGGAGCGTGCCGCGAGGAGCCAGCACCTGCTTGCACGTTGGGGAGTTCCAGCTCCGCTTTGCTCGTCCTTCCTTGGTGTCCCCCAGGACCAGGTACGGACCCTGCACCCACCCTTGGGGAGCAGGAGCTTCCTGCCGGACTACGGAAGAAAAGAAGTTTAAACTGCTGGTACGTTCCCCACGCACAGCGAAACAAAGCCTCGGTTTTAATGAAAAAATTGAAGTTATCACAAAATGCAAGAAAAAAATAAAGCTTCCGTTTTTTTCTTCACTGGGGTTGGGAAGGAAAGAGAAATCTGGTGGTGCTCTGCCCAGTGCCACCGTGGGGTGGGAAACCCAGCCTGGGATCAGGTCACCCCAACGATGAGGAGTTTAACCCCCTACCCCCCCCCTTTGGAGCCTTTAGCGTTTTGACCAGAGCTAAGTTATAACTGATCTAAGGACGCTTTTCCCAAAAATCAGCATTATTGCAGCTAAAAGCTGTTTGGAATAATATTTTCTTATAAAAATCACCATCAAAAAATGCAAAGCGTCACCTACCATAATGATTTTGAGGCACAGGTTCAACACCCCTAACGGAGTTATTTCTACAAGACGACCTCTCCAGGAGGAAGGTACCACAGCCCTGCCGAACCAGGGCAGCCAGGTTTTCACTCGGTTTCTCGAGTTAAGCAGTAAACAAGCAAACAAATAAAAAAAAAAACAAAAACAAAAAAACACCAAATACAACTCCTATGGCTTCATCTTCTTTCTGTTGGACTTCGCACAGAAAGTGCTGCCTCCCTTACATCGCGCTCTGTCTGCTTGGAATCAGCTGGGACCTCGGAGGGTAGTCGGGATTTGTAGGACACGCCGCGCTAACGACTGCGGCTCTCCCGTGCTCCCAGCCTCCGAAGAGCCCGCGGTTGTGCTACGCCGGCAGATAAGACACAGCGCAAAAAAAAAGCTCATACCCTCTGAGAAACAGACTTTCTAAAATTAATTTTACATCTCATTGCCTACTACACCGCTACACTTTGGACTCATTTATCTCAGCAGTGCCAAGTTACTCAGCACTTAATAAAAATCGTAAAAAAACCAACCCACAACACTAAACGTATTGAGAAGTAGTTTTGCACTCGAAGCCACCACTGAAGTAAGACAAACCTTAAGCTTTGAAGGTCTGTACTGGATTTCCCAGTTTGAAATAGTCTCCTTGGAAAATACCCCATTATTTGTACCACACGGTGACTCGAAGCTTTAACCATGAGTCAGAAACATTGGTGCTAGGTGCTGCACACAGAGGGGAAAAAGAAACCACATTCATCCCAAAGACAAGGATTGTTGGTGGCACGTGGGGAAACCCGCTCCTCTGGTGCACAAAGGGACCTAAGAGGAGACTGAGCATTTATTTCAGATTTGTCACTCGAAAGAGCTTTTTGCTTTCACAACACGGCTACGGGCTTTTTTTAAACCAGCTGTCATGGTAATTCACGAGCTTTTGCATCTCCTGGGTCAGTCGGGAGCTCTGAGAAGTCAACTTGGATTCTCTCCTCCTTCTGCATCACCTGTTTCGATAGCAACACGCCGTGCTTCCAGCAGCGAGGCTTGTACAGAGATGTTCTACCAGCCACGACACCAGAGCACCATTACGCAGTCAAGTCAGCACAGGTCCCAACCCACCCAGCAAACTCCACGTCTCCCGTCCCTTCATGATGACAACGTCAGGGAGCAAATTTAACCCTCCTCTCAGGACTTAACTCATTCCACCATCTCCACCTGGTGCACGCCACCACATCACTACTGTCGCTCGTTTACACCTGCCTCACACAGGACTCCCTCTTAAAGTACGTAGAAAGGACCAAACATTTATTTTTTGTCACTGAAGATATAACTCCCAACTTTTACAAAGAACATGGTTGTTTAGTCCGAAAGTATCGTTTTTACACAATGCCTTAATCATGAAGAAAGATGCACTTTAAAGATATTGGTCTCAAGAAGCATCAATCTAAAGGCTTCCTTTGTTGACATAGTACTTTTTGATTTGCAGCACAGAAAATACTGTCAGCAAACAGATTTCTACCTTTGGCAGCCCTGTTCTAACTTTGTATTTTCTTTTTAGATGCTGAAGACATCACCCTTTTGCCAGGCTTCTCTCTCCATCAGGTGTTCACGCCAAAGGAAATCACAGTATAGGCTGTCATGGCATAGCTCCTGCTTGTCTTAAGAGCAGGAATTTTAAAAATTATTGAAGAAACTGATTTTTATTTTTTTTTCTGGGTAGCCTGATAGGAAGGAAATATCCCTTACTAATAATCCTTCCATTCCTTTAAAGTCTCCTTTGTCCTACTCCAAGAATTGTTTAGATTTCTAAACAATGAAGCAGAAGCATCTTGCTGGGACAAAGCCAGCCCGTGCCCAGAGGATTTTTCTGGCACTAATAAGCACAAGCTATGGAGGCATTTCCTATTGAACTGGCACACACAAGAATTTACCCCCCAGGAGAAGGAAGTGCAGAAAAAAAAAAAATGTGCCTTTGCTCCATCATTTGAGAAAACCTGGAAAGAGCGAGGCACAGACCCAGCGTCGGCTCCCACGCGCTCCCTCCTCCGCAGTCACCACCCTGGAGAGCAAGGAGAGTCCCAAGCCAACGTGAAAATTTGGACGAGCCCACGACCCGGCCGCATTCCTGCCGCGGGGTACAGAGCAAGCTCTGCCGTGCATGGCACTCCTCCGGCACCGAGGTGGACGGGCTTTGGCCTGCCCTCGCTGGAGAAGCACCCCACCTCATGGGCGACCTGGGCTTTGTAGCCCACACGCCATGGGCGCAGACTGGAGGGTCCTCCTTGGACCCACACTCCGGAAGACAAGTTTTAGGCTGTAGGACCATTAAACTACAACACCAATCGTTATGCCATCCTGCCATAAAGTTAAGCAATCCACAGAAACACCTTTAACTGGGTCCTCTTCGAAATAATTTGTTTCCCACCATTCTGGCCCTCTTGTTATTGTCCTCCCGATATTCATGGTTTACTGGCTGGTTTTAATCACAGTACAATGAAAGCCCGTTGAAAGGGCAGCTGTGAACACTGCCGGGCTAGGAAGCGCTCAGTCCTGCCCCACATCATTTTTATTTGCCTAAAAGTTCTTTGCTGTAATGTCCTTTTCAAACAACAGGTTTTCCTTCTACACCGAATCCAATTCCAAAAGCTGCGTCTATGAACAACAGTGTAAAAGTGTTAAAAGTTCAGGCTACAAATTCAGAAGATTAGAGGAAACATTTCAAACAGAGATGGAAACAACACGAAAATAACAATTTTTTAAAAATTCTTTTCTGTAAGAGGATTGGCCCAAATTGCTGGCCGCTTCCACTAGCGCAGAAACATTTCCTCTGCATCTCAGCAACGAGCAAGAGGAAAGACAGATTGCACTGGAAATCAATTCATTTCAGTCAGCTGTGGATGCTGCCACCACTGATTTTTCATAAAATTAATAAATAAATAAATTGACGTTTGATCACAGTGTAACATGCCAATGAAAAAAAACTCTACACTCACCAAGCAAAACAGCTATGTGTTAGTTCTGGTCCAAATTTAAAGAAACAGCTTCTGGAAACAAGAACTTGAAGAACTTCATTTTCTTTTTTGCTCTCTCAAAATCAATTATTTCGAGTCTTATCAATTGTGGCAAAAGCTGAAACAAGTGAAGCGCGGTTCCAATTCCAAAGCCAAACAACACAAAAAGCATTCGACCAGATTTCATATTTTCAAGCCAATTTCATAGCGCTTTGCTGTCCAGCCAAGGATTGCTCCGTGCCCGAGGAGAGCACCGCAGGAGGAGCTGTGTGCTCCTCGCACCCAGGTAACCCCACACTTCACCTTCGGATCCCAGAGAGCCGCAAACTTTCTTGGCTGACTGGATGTTCCTGGAAACACCCTCTATATTTTAAACATCTCAAGCGTTTAGCTTCTCAGTATCTAAAAATGTGGTAAGGCGCACACCATTCATTAATGTAAGGACTCGGTATACTCACGCTATCTGGAAAAAGCTAGGCAAAAGAAGTAGTTAAATAGATAACTTATTTCCCTATTCTGCCTCCCAAAAAGAGCCAAAATGTTATTAATCCAGATGAAACCTGTCAGATCTGGCCAGAGAGCAGACTGGAAGTTGTCATTACTCTTCCTTACTGTCCTGGTTTAAGCAACACAGGACTAATTTCTCTTCTAACGCTAGGGAAAACTACACTTTTGGAAGACTCTAGCGTCTGAATTTGTGACAATATTTACTTTACAGCCAGCCATGGTGTGGGGGTGTCAGGGTCTCTGTGTTTTCGAGCTGGCCAGGTGCAGGGATGAGGAGGAGCGAGACCCGGGCACTTGAGCCAAGCTGCCCAACGGGGTTATTTCATACCATGAATGGCACGTTCAATGTAGATTAGAAAGTTTGCTGAAGAGTTCTCTCTCCCTTGATGGCAACGATCCAGAGAGCTTCTTGCCCCGGTGCTGGAACCCTGAGCCCTTCCCTTCCTCGCCAAGCCTGTGACTGTGGGCTTCCCCCCCCGCCTCCAGGCACCACCTAATCTTTATCTCCTGTAACCCTGCCCAAGCGATAACCACCTGTGGTGGTCACAATGGGTGCTTCTGGTGCTCAACATGGTTCTGGGGAGACAGATAACACCACCATAGCCAAGGGCTAACTTGAGCAATGCTGGTTCTGTGGTCAATATGCAAATATGACTATAAGTCAATCATCTTACCCCCATAAATAGTGAACAGCCCAAGAGCCCTTTGAGCTCTCCTGAATGGCAGTGGGATGCACGCTGGGATCTCCCCTTGAGTCGGGATGCCCCTCAAGGTTACTCCACGAGGTTCAGAGATTCCTTCCCACAGCAGATCTTCAGCAAGTGACTAACAGCATGTTGAACTTGGAAATCTTAGCTAAGTGATATAAGGGATTGATTGTGCACATATAATCCTTTAGATGTAAACCGTTGACCAAGTCTGGGACTAGGATTGGATCCAGCCATACCCAGACTCCCCTCGGAGAAGGGGTTCAGAAAGCAAGGGGGTCCTTCCTGAAACTGTGACTCAACGGGAAGGTCTCCCTGGCAGCTCTGTCTGACCCTGCCCTCTGTGCAGTAAATAACTAAGTGTGCCTTGCCTTCTCGAATCTTGTTAAACTGTCACATCTATTATCAACTTTATTACATCCTTGTTTTTATAACAATAAACATATTGCTGCTTCTCTCTTACGAGTGAGGTGCATCATTCCATCCGTGACACTGGCTGTCCCCTGCTGGCAGCGCACGGCTTCCTACGGACAGAATGGGCTGAGTATAGTCCTGGTGTATTTTATATTGGTATTGGGATCAATATTGGTTCTTTAGTATTATTAATGTTAATTATTTAGTCTTATTCTATTAAATCTATTTATATTTCAGCCCCCGAGTTTCCCTGGTTCCGGCCTCGCCCCCCCCAGTTCCCTTTCCTAGGTGGGGAGGGGTCATCAGGTGAGAAAAAAATTGTCTAAATGACAATAAATTGTTCTAAGTTTCTCAAATCATAACACTCATCAAGTCCATGTCCTTAATACCTCCAAGACAGGTCTTACCCTCTGGAGACTCAATGGCACACGGCCCGGCCTCCCAAGTCACTGCCCCCCACCCCAACCTACTGAACATTTTTGGGCAGAATCCTCTTAGATCTTGACTTTTTTTTTTTCTCTCTTCTCCCTCTTTGCTTTTCTTTTCTTTCTCTGCTTGAGCAGCAGAGCCGAGCCTAAACCTCAGTGACTCATTGTCCAGCCCCAAAGCAAGAGCCATTCCCTCCATCCACCACCTCCACAGGGAAAACTGCACTGCAAACGCCACCTAACATAAAGGTGTCTGAGGTGGCTTTAAATAAGGGAAAGAGGGAAATGAAGTGAAAAAAACTAAGCCAGGTTGGAAACTGGAATATCCCTGCTGAACTTTTGATTTCATTACTTACTCTCTAACCCGAGGCACGATTCTCTCCCTTGATTTTTCTTCTGTAAGATCTGACTAGCAACCGTAGTCACTAACAACAAAAAAAGCAACTCAAAAATGATGCGTTCAAAGTTTTATGCAAGATGGCAGGCATGGCACTGAGGAAGAGAGGCAATGTCCATTTTAAAATTCCTAGTTAATTTAGCTCTAGCCAAACACGTTATTTTCCAAACGTGTGAAATATTCATTTCTGACTTAAGATCTTGGATGCCAGGCGCCAGCCCAGGTGAGCTTTTAGGACTGAATTATAAACTCCACGAAAATAGAGTTTATAATGGAAATGCTGACAGATTCTCAGCTCCAGCTACACTGGTGGGAACCACTGTAATAAAGTGAACGCAATCACTCACCTCGTTGTACCAGATTTTATTGCGGTAGAGAAAATTAAGAAACTTAACAACTTGCTCTCCACTAAATTGCTTTTCCTTCCCCAGACTTTTTGGTGTGCCCTTCGTGATACCGCTTTACTTGTAAACATCCTCATTTTTGTCTCTGTATTAACACACATGCATTTAGCACCTTAAATTAGGATTTTTCTCGCTATAGTGTTTAACTTCCTATCGGGCCACTTTATTCTGAATCTTATTCAAATTAAAGCAGGCCTATTATGCAAGGCACAAAAGTTCAATTTGAGTAAAATCTGGGCAGGATTTTCTTTTTAGCATGAAAACAACAGCATAATAAATGCTAATCATTATAATCTTTTCAAAGTGAAAGCTTTTCAAGAGTATTTTTGCATTTACGAATATAAAACATGCTTCCAATTTACATTCTAAAGGTTTGCATAGAATCCAAGATTAGAGATGGAAGAGACCTACATGTCATCCCTTCAATCCCCTTGTCAGTGCTGGATTGTATCATCTGCTAGTAAATATGGAATAAGAAGGTTTAAGAATTATACATTTTAGCCCGTAAACCCATAATCATCCTACATCAATCACAGCATGCAGAGAAATTTGGAAGCCTACATTTCTGTACTGCCGCACGTCAATCAAGTCCCAAACGAGCGCATACATCAACTCCTTCTCTCGGTCAGACGGGGCACCAACTGGGGTAGAGAAACCTGACCCCTTTTAATTAAATGGCTTGGATGATGTGTTTTATGAAACTTGGAAGATCGACTCGCCTAATTTAAATCTCTCTCCCCTGCAGTGACACGGTGGCATCACGACTGACCTACTTCTCATTTGCCCAACAGAGGTCATCAAGGACAAATGAGAGGGTTGTAAACAGCTTCTCTCATCTTATTAAACATCACTTCAGAAACATGTATAGATTGCGAGTAAGCAAGGTCAAGAAACCATTAGAAAGGTTAAATTGGAAACAAGAGAGCATGCAAGGTGGTCACAAGATTGTTTCAAGTCAGAAAATTAAATTAACCTAAAGAAATCCCCAAAGGTGACTACATCTTCATTACTTTTATTAGGGACAAAAGTAAAAAAAAAAATAATCAAGAAATAGGGGAAGACCTATTGAAAAAACGGTGCGAAGCACCAGCTACCTAGAAAGCCTTGCCACCTTCACCTCATTGTGTTTGTTCAATGTTTCACGTTCGCTTTTCATGAGCATTTGTTGCAGTTTTACCAGTACGGATGTCAGCATAAAGCAACCAGATGACACGGAGACATTTTAAAATCTGCTGCATTTGTATTCATCCTGAAATGCATCGCACGCTCATCCAAAACAGGGATCAGAAGAATACCGCAGGCAAAATAGCACTTCGACATCTAAAGAATACGCTTACTCAGAACTTGGTCAGCTAAACTAGAACAGGAGCGAGCCAAAATAACTCCGCAGGACCCACTTAAGCAAATGAAGTGGTATAGATGACTAAGCTGCCACCAGAAAATGTACTTTAATACCCAAAATGATACTGCTGAGTACATCCTAAAGCTTTTCTGCTCCGGCTGACCCAGCTCTCTGAACACTTAGGAGCTTTATGCTCCTTGAGATAACCAAAATTCACAGAACCACCCCCTTTTCCAGGCACACAAGGAAACATCTGACAGACTCCAGTGTGCTCTACAGTCACTTTCATTAAAAATGTGGAAAAACGGGCCCCATCGTAAGCTCTTGCAAACTGGCATTTTTGGCTGGACTGTGGTGCAGTTTCACAGGAAGGACAACAGAGAGATTCGCCTGGAGATGGGTGCAACGGGTCCACACCCCCCACCAAAATGGGTCTGATACTCAAATCTCCCCTTTCACTTACAAGAACTTCAACAAAATAAACACGGCTCCTTTCTTCCTCTAATGATGCTATAACAAGACCGGATCACTCCACCGATGCCCAAGCGTGTGCTATTTTAAGTACAGAACGTGGCTTCCAGCTCTGGAGCCCAGTAACGGAAGGAGATGAGACTGCAGACACGTTCCTCCTCAGCGGACGCTGGCATTCAGCACGCCGGCTCCTACAAATCTCACTCCTTGGCATTTAATTCTCCCCATTCGCTGTAAATGACACTTAGGATCCAATTCATCATTATAAAATGCTATTCCGAAAGCCAGGTCCCTAATGTTCAGGATATGCAGGGTGAGCAGTTTCAGTCTAGGTTCACTGTGAACTCCAGATATTATATTCAACTACCCCAAACTCCGTGACACCAGGTTTGAAATGTAAGTATCAAATTATACTGAACTGCCCATGGTTAAGAAAATAACACATTTCAGCAAGTGTAGCCAAAGCTTTTCCAAAGAAATAGCTCTCTGTTCTTCTATAATCTTGTAAGAGAAATACAGCTATAAAATTATCCAGTTTTATTGGCTTTTCTCAGGAAAAAGTCCTGATTGTTTATTCTACACTAGACATGCATGCAAGATGCCTACGTTTTAACCCTCGCAAGGAATAATTCCGCTACGTGTTGCCTGGAAGAACAGTTTTAAGAACCTCCCCATAACGTACATTGTTAAAGTACATACAAATATCCTTCACTTCTCTCCTGCTACCTTGTGCCGTTACACACTCATGACTTATCCCTCTCTTCTTCATGGTCACAAGCAGAAGGATTAAATCAGATTCCATAATATTAGACGTAGGTTGGACATCAGAAAATTTGTTAGTGTACCGAAACAAAGCCAGGCTAGATAAGGCTGTTGATCGCTCCACTGTCGTTACGAGGGTTGTAATACCTGGAGCACCGTACAGAAGGGCAAGCGCAGCTCCACCAGCTTTTGGTGCCCATCACCATCTCTCACGGAGGGCCTGATCCTGCCTGCGTGGACAAGGCATGCTGGGACTGCCTGCCGTGCAATAAGTATGGAGGGGAGAAAGGCAGATGAACATCTTTCCCAATAAGCTACAAAACGAGAGGGAACCCGGCTCCTGCGTGCCGTCAGGGCTGAGCGGGCAGGCATGGGATGGAGCGAGCAGACCCTGAGGAATCACAGAGGTCAAACCTGCCCTAACTTTGGGCTGTAATTGCCTCCACAGTCAGACAGCAACCGAGCCCGAATTTCAGGGCAGCAAATTCAAATGTCAGCACCTAAATAGGAGCAAGCCTTCATTTTTTCTTTATTGCCTTTTTTTTTTTTTAATCTATTCTTTACTTACCTTCCCCAGTTGTAAAGCTGGGGTAGGTATTCCTTCTGATACTATTATTGCTGTTTCTGCAAAAGGTCTTGTAGCAATAGGCTGACAAATACATCTGAGGTACTTGTATACCCCACTGAGAAAGGCTTATAGGAAACACAGGAGGAGGACTTTGACCTCTGCAAATTCAGGTGTGAGCACTGTGACTTCCAAAGAGCATAAAAAACAAATTTTAAACCATAATTTTTAAATGGAAAAAAAAATCCTAGAATCACCTAAGTTGGAAGAGACATGCAAGATGATCAAGTCCAACCATCAACCCAACACTGCCAAACCCACCACTAACCCATGTCCCTCAGCACAACGTCTGCCCGGCTTTTAAATACCTCCAGGGATGGCGACTCCACCACTTCCCTGGGCAGCCTGTTCCAATGTTTGATGACCCTTTTGGAGAAGAAATTTTTCCTGATATCCAAGCTAAACCTCCCCTGGTGCAACTTGAAGCCATTTCCTCTTGACCTATTGCTTGTTACTTGGGAGAAGAGACAAACCCCCACCTTTCTACAACCTCCTCTCAGGTAGTTGTAGAGAGCGAGGAGGTCTCCCCTCAGCCTCCTCTTCTCCAGGCTGAACAACCCCAGGTCCCTCAGCCGCTCCTCACAAGACTTGTGCTCCAGACCCCTCACCAGCTTCGCTGCCTTTCTCTGGACACGCTCCAGCCCCTCAGTGTCTTTCTTGGAGTGAGGGGCCCAAAACTGAACACAGGATTCGAGGTGGGGCCTCACCAGTGCCGAGTACAGGGGGACGATCACTGCCCTAGTCCTGCTGGCCACACCATTCCTGATACAAGCCAGGATGCTGTTGGCCGCCTTGGCCACCTGGGCACACTGCTGGCTCATATTCAGCCGGCTGTCGACCAACACCCCCAGGTCCTTTTCTGCCGGGCAGCTTTCCAGCCACTCTTCCCCAAGGTTGGTGTGACCCAAGTGCAGGACCCAGCACTTGGCCTTGTTGAACCTCACACCATTGGCTTTGGCCCATCCATCCAACCTGTCCAAAAAATCCTTCTTGCCTAAAAAAACCAGCAGGCCCAGAGCCCCTGGAAACACAGATTATTGTAACTGGAAGCAAGGAAGGCTGGAGGCACGAAAAGCGTGGTGGTTCGAGCTCCACGGCCCTGCTGGACCCAGCAGCAGCACAGCCCGCCCTGCTGGCCAGGAGCAGGAGACCAGCCTCAGGCAGGGAAATTTGTGCACAGCAACAAAGGAAAAGTCTCCTAAATGAAAACCGTCTTCAACAGCCTGAACTTGAAGCTGACAGCGCTGGGAACTAAATGCAGGTAGGTCCTTCCTGGCTCAAATGACTGCCACTGGGAGATGGACTGAGGGAGGAGATGAGGAGACGCTAAAAATGCAGCAAAGAGTAAAAAGGTTTTCGGCAAGTGTCAGACAAGAAACAGGGCCTGGGAAGGTGAATCACAAAGGCTTTTTCTCATTAAAATCACTGCCTCAGTTATCACCGGTTCTGTCACAGCAGCCTCAGGAACAGAAGCAACTTGAAAAGTACTTTTATATCAGGAAGAAAACCCCAGAAAGTTAGTTTATACCCCAAAAGAGCTTGTAAGTCAAGCACTTGTTTTCAGGCTTAGACCGTTATACCCAAACAGTACCTCTGTCCTTCGCGATAAAGGACAAAGCAATGACACCAAGAAAACTGAGGCATAACTCCCAGAAAAAACCCTCCTGACGGATCTATCAGCCAGTAGGACACAGTCCCAAGGGAGGCCGCAGGAGTCTTACCGCTTGGGGCTAGTAAAACCAGAGCAGACAGACGATCAGCAAACCCGGCGCGGGAAGAATCCTCTCCTGGAAGGTGAGCTGGGCAGACGACCTGCAGGCTGACGGCCATCTCCAGTGCCTGTGATCTATTACACCCCATTATTTTAATTCACTGAAACGGCATGCCCTCGCTAACCAAGGCTGCTCCTTTTTCAATCCAATCTCCTCAAGTTCAGTCTAAGTAAATCTCTGCCAGGCACGAAAAACAAAAGCAAAACCTTTTTCCTAAATGAAATTTGCTAATTAAAGCCATGTTTCTCTGCAGCAAGAGCGGGAATTGTGGTGGCACGCATTCCCGCTGAGCATTTCTCAACAGCCCGACGCTAGAAGAGAATACAGCGCAGAATGGACAGTGTTTCTGTTGTCGATTCCCACCCAAATAAAATGAGTGTTGCAGAGAAATGCAGGTTCCAAACACTTTATTACCCTGGAATGGCGCTGTCCTACAGGTTGATAAACTCATGAAATTGAAAATGATTGAAGAATCAGTGTGTTGACACAAATTTCATAATCTTAGCTACTGATTTTCAAAATTCCATTTACATGAGCAAAATAATTTCTGGCTCACTGATGTCTATTTAAAAAAAAAAAATTTATAAAAGTTCCATTTTTATCCTAGCTGTTTAGGTGTCCTAAGTACTAGCAATCCTGCCATTAAAAATATGAAAACACAGACTTCCAAAAAGGCAGTAAATCCCCTCGCAGGGCTGTGGCCGTCAGGGCTTTGCTGCCATTCACTGCCTCTACTGCAGAAGAGCAGCCAACAGGAACAAAGACACATCCATGCCACACAAGACACACCAAGCATGACGAAGAGGACTGAACAACAGCCTCAGTCTTGGAAGAGGCCACATACAAAACAGAATTAAAAAAACCTCACTTGTCCAAAGATATCTCCCTGTTTCCACTGTAAAAGTTAAGACTCAGATGAATGGCGGCCAAGAGAAGGTGGAGCAGTGAGACAATACCACACAATGGAAGGAGGATCACTTCAGCATTGTCTCAGCGTTCATACATCTGACTGCAAAGGAGGGTGTTAAGGACTGCGGTGTATGGGTAGACACAAGATACATGCAGTCACAACTTAAGCTTGCAGAAGCAACAGTACTGGAGAAATGTCCAGCCATTTCCTTGGAGTCACCTTGCCAGCAGAGCTCTAATCCCTGGCTACGTGGCAACAAAGCTCATGGGGAGGAACTGCCCAAGCCAACAGGAGAATCATAGACTGGTTTGGGTTGGAAGGGACCTTAAAGACCATCTAGTTCCAACTCCCCTGCCATGGGCAGGGACACCTCCCACTAGACCAGGTTGCTCCAAGCCCCGTCCAACCTGGCCTTGAACACCTCCAGGGATGGGGCAGCCACAGCTTCTCGGGGCAACCTGGGCCAGGGTCTCACCACCCTCACAGGCAACAATTCCTTCCTGAGATCTAACCTAAATCTCCCCTCTTCCGGTTTGAAGCCATCACCCCTCCCCTCCTATCACTCCATGCCCTTTTAAAAAGTCCCTCTCCAGCTTTCTCGCAGGCCCCTTTCAGATACTGGAAGGGGCTCTAAGGTCTCCCCGGAGCCTTCTCTTCTCCAGGCTGAACACCCCCAACTCTCCCAGCCTGGCCTCACAGCAGAGGGGCTCCAGCCCTCGCATCATCTTCATGGCCTCCTCTGGACCTGGTCCCCAGCAAGTCCATATCCTTCTTCTGTTGAGGGCCCCAGAGCTAGACACAGCACTGCAGGTGGGGTCTCAGAAGACAGCGCTAAGCAACTGCAGAGACAAAACAGGATGCAATGTGGCATCCTAGTATGGAGAAAGACGTTCAGGAGAGGCAGTCAAAAGCACCGACACAAGCTCACTGAACACCCTTTGCTCTGCTAAAAGTGGAAAATAAGCACGTGAAACAGTAAGTTTGGCTCAAAGCATCTGTTACCCAGCACTGGGTCTCTGCTCAGTCCTCACAGGGCAGGAGAGGGGACTGCAGAGCAGAGCCTTGATGGTTATAAATCCAGAAGCACCTCTGTGGTGGTGACAGAATGGGAGCCAGCACCTGGGTACGCCTCCACCCACTGCCTCCGGGGTCCCAGAGGACTTGCAGCATCAATGCAGATGAACAGATAGCTTTTTGTTTTTGTGTTAAATATAGAGTTAATTATTCCTCCTCCTGACAGAAAGCGTACCCAAGAGCAACGCGCATGGATACACATCAAGAGATGTGCGACTGGAGTGGTCCTCGGGAGTCCGCTGCTCCCAAGTCACTCGCTACAGTAATTTTAAAGTCAACAACAACAATAAAATTAAAAGTTGATTAAAGTATTTCTGCTAATTATTTGTGTTGGTGTTCAGGTACTTGACTGTAAGGTAGAACATTAGCAAAGACACGTATCTGCAGACATGGCCTACTTTTCCGCTCACTATTTTAAAACTGGTGGAACATTATGGTGGAATTATTCCCAGTTCACATTGGCAGGGGGAGCAGGGAGGGGATCAGGTCAGTCTGTTCCATGGAAAGGTACAGTGCTAGAAAGGTTGATTTTCTGTGGGGGAAAAAAAACCCCAAACAAACTGCCCCTCCCTGGAAAACAAATGAAGAGTAGGGAGGCTGTACAGAGAGCAGGAATAGAGAAGTGAGTGAAAGTCAGAATTGTGTGTTAATTGAACATCGTCACAGACAAGCTTCTCTCTGACCTCATCTCCAAGGGACCCCCAAGCTGCTGGATTCTCAGCATATTTGAAGAGACCTTACTTCTAATAATTTTTCAGAGCAAAATAAAATATCTGTTTAAGTAACTGTAGTATTTTTCTTACCTTTAAATATTTAAGCAGCATGTTTGAAATGAAGGTTAAGTAAAACATCTAATTAGTTGTATTGTATATAGAATCATAGAATGGTTTAGGTTGGAAGGGACCTTAAAGACCACCTAGTTTGAACCCACTTGCCATGGGCAGGGACACCTTCCACTGGACCAGGTTGCTCCAAGCCCCGTCCAACCTGGCCTTCAACACCTCCAGGCATGGGGCAGCCACAGCTTCTCTGGGCAACCTGGGCCAGGGTCTCACCACCCTCACAGGCAACAATTCCTTCCTGAGATCTAACCTAAATCTCCCCTCTTCCGGTTTGAAGCCATCACCCCTCCCCTCCTATCACTCCATGCCCTTTTAAAAAGTCCCTCTCCAGCTTTCTCGCAGGCCCCTTTCAGATACTGGAAGGGGCTCTAAGGTCTCCCCGGAGCCTTCTCTTCTCCAGGCTGAACACCCCCAACTCTCCCAGCCTGGCCTCCCAGCAGAGGGGCTCCAGCCCTTTCATCATCTGCATGGCCTCCTCTGGACCCGCTCCAACAGGTCCATCTCCCTTCTGTTAAGGTCCCCAGAGCTGGACAGAGTAATATCTAGTATCTAGACTATGCTGTACCCAAATAATAACCAATATAATGCTCAGCCTTCTCTACTTCTTGTCATTTGGGCCCACTTTTATCTGATTCTTCACCCAACAGGCTTTGCTGACTGGCTCCAAGTACTCCAAAGCTTCTTTATCCTTTCTACCTCTTCAGAATGAAGCATTTGAAATTTTCGGTGATGGGGCAGAAGCTGGCTGCCATGCTTCTCTTGGCACTAGAAGTCCGCAGATACGTATCATGAAAAACTGCTAATTCTCTTCAAAACTTAGTGGTAACTGTGATTACGAACAGCCAGTCACCAAAAGGAACTACTGACTTATTCCTGTATATTCACTGGAGCGGATATTCGAGGTAGAGGTGTTCTCATATTCAATGCTCAATTAAGTATCGAAGCAATCCAGGGAGCGGTATGTTGCCTTCTTCCCTAAGTTAAAGTTACTCCCAAGGACGTAAAGCCATCACCTACAGCTCTTGTGTCCTGCAACGAGAGAACCCATCACGGCTTACCAGGGGAAAGCAGAGCGCCCTGCGGCAGCTCTGGACACAAGGCACCTAGAGAAGCCACTGACTGATATCCACAAGACTGAAGTTGGGACAAATGCATAAAGGAATGACGGATGTAACTCAAAGCCTGTTACACACAAACCCTTCCCATAGCTTTGCCCTTATATGGTCAAAGCAATAACCATGAACAATGTTGAAAACGACCATTTAAAGAAAAAAAAAATAATAAATCAGTGATTGCATCAAAAGGACAACTATCTTACTAGATACGCTGGGTGTTTTTTAGTTGCTTATCTCCCTGCACCCCCGTTCACATCAGGGAAAGTAGGTGCATCTTATGCCACAAGACAGTTGAAAATATTTGGACCAAAACAGAGGGTGGCATGTAAAGAGTCAAATATTTACCTGATTTCCTGATATTTCCTTTCACGCTTCAGATCTGTTTTTAACTAGAAATGTGCTAATGAGCTTTAATGGCATGACAGAGTCCAGGTTCGTGCACGAGTGGTGCACGTGGATCTTACAGAATACAACAAAGGAACATTAAGCAGTGATAGCATGGAGCGAGCACTCGGGAATCGTCCGTTCCATTAAGCAAAATAACTGTTAAGCACTATAGGTCATCAAGTGATGTAAAAAGCAGTCCCACAGGCATATATTATCATGGCATGTAGCTAAGAGAAAAAAAAAAGTCTAAATCAGCTAAGCTAGCTAGTTCTTAAACATTGAGCTTAACCAATTCCTGACAGAGCCCTAAGCGCTGCTCCGTGCACCAGGACACTCTGCATGTCTTCGTAGAACATGCAAGTACAAAAAGGCATATTAGAGAAAAAACCTGTTGTCCAAAAGTTCATAAACATCCATCTATTTTGCAGAATTCACCATCAGGGGATGATACTTGTAATCTAAGTTTTCCAGCTGTAATGTCTGTTCTACAGAGTTAAGACTTTTTTTTTTTATTTTGCCATTTATGAAGAAAAATCAATTTTTGGAGCTCCAAAATGAGTTTGGGAGGCAAGTGGAGTTTGCCAATGTTTTGTTCACTACTTTTATTATGGTTTATGAATTCACATGAAATAGCCTAGAATCTCCTGTGATCAGGAATCAAAAAAGGTAGGAATAATTTAAAAAAAAAAAGATCAAGTCAGCATTAGCTGATTTTGGTTGTTATAAATCAAGTTACACCTCCCAAACATTTAATTTCGGAAAGTCATTTTCTTCTGTTATAAAAAAAGAAAGCGATCATAGGTCCAAGACATGAGAAATATGGAACACTTAGACCACATTTTGTTTACTCTAATACAGTATTTCCTAAATTTTAGTATTGTGCATTTCCTGTGTTTACCCCATACTTTAAAAGCAACACCTCCTCGCGTCACTAAATGATTCAATTTCAGCCTTAGTGCATTAAAATCCAAAAATACTGGTAGGCAACAGCATCTAATATTTCATTTCATGCTTTCTTAGCTATTCTCTGCTTAAACAGATTGTTTAGAATTATCAGTGGATTTATACTATTAAAAAAATAATTTAGGAAAACAATGAAGCTGTAACACTAAGTGGGGATTATAATTTCTTCAACATCTGTGAGATTTTAACCTTGGGTTCAACAGCTGTCCTGGCAACGAGTCTCCCGTTACTTGGCGCCTGGCAGATGTGTTCCAGAAACCACAACAGAGCCCACGGTGCAATCACAGTAAATACGGGGTTGTAGTTTTTAAGTCCAGTTACGTCAGCTCTTTGGACACTGCTGGTGGTCCGTCTACACGAGCACACCACAAAATCTTGACTCTCAACAGCACAATTAGAAAACATGCCCTGAATTTTTTTTATTTTTCTAATACTGATGAAGCAACCTGATAAAGCCCCGTGGCACGAGCGGCAGTCTCGCATTCTAAGCGGAGGGACATACCGACGGTGTCAACCACCATCTAAAAATATCTTTTACATCATTTAAAGCTCTTGAAGACATAAGCTGCTGCTTGGCTGACAGTTTTTTGGGAGCATATGGGCTGACTTTCAGCTGAAGGAGAAACATGACAAGTGTTTTTTGTTTATTTCCCGGTACTTGCTCAACACATACAGTTTAATGCCAGAACAAACCTAGTTGCAGCAGCGATTTTGAGAACTCCCCTCTTTTTCTTCCCTGGATATCAGCTTTCAGAACAACCGAGAAAGTTCCTTCCGCAATGAGAGAGAAGCCTAGTGAGACCGCACACAAGGTGTCACCTTCTGACACCTGCCGTAAGACCGCATTAAACTTTCCCACAAAGCCAGTCCTTCAGGAGCTCTAAGGACAACGCTGGCCAGCTGCACTTCTCCACCGACTTCATCAGACAACAAATCTTTTCAACTTCTTGGACAAAGTCAGTCTTAACTATTCTTATTCTTAACCATCTCTTCAGCCTACAGCGAGCTGAGACGTTACGGTTCAACCACTGAAGGTGTGTGTTCCGCTTCGGTTCAGGCAAGGTTGACCTTCCCCACCGCCCTTCCAGGGACACTCCATATTTGCCTTTTATCATCTTTAAGCAAAAGGACTCCGGCAGGGTGGTGGTTTGTTGTGGGGTTGGGTTTTTTTCCCCTCCTCCAAAGTAACCTCCGATTTCAGCCAGGACTGAATCAGTGGCAACGTACCCACGCAAGGAACGGAGTGCCGGAAGTCCATATGGGTAAAGGAAGACAAACGTATTGTAGAAAAAAAACTAATTTAAAGGCACTTAAATGTCCAAATGCCACACTCGCCACTCAATTTACTGACACGCAGCCCACGCTGGTGACTGACAGAGCATTCAGGTGAACTACATGGATATAGACTGTTCCTATAGTCTCTAGATATTTGCTCTTGGTGATTACCAACACCAGGACACTGGTCTAAATGGATCTATAGCTCTGATGTAGCTTATCCATTGGTTGGTTGGTTGGTGTTTGTTTATGGTGGTTTTTCTTAAAAAAAGAAAAATTTATTTATGATTTTCAGCATAAATCATTTTGCAGTTATAAATCATTATGATCACACACAAGAAATTCTTATCACGTCAGAGAGCTGGTCTTCACCAAGGGGCTGGATGCTGCAGTGCAGGAATTTCCCTATAAAATAAGCTTGGATTCTACTTTTTACCATTCTCTGAAAGACCAATGTTTCAGATTAACAGCAAAGCCCAAACCTTCGAAGGACTGATCCTGCAACAGTCTATAAATAGAGATATAAGACAGGGTAGCGTGGTTTCTATCTGAAATCCTACCAATTACTGATTATTGGTATTTCTAGTAGTCTGTTAAATTGGGAGTTTTAATAAGGTGCTGGAGAAGGAAGAAGCTCTTAGTTTCTCTCCAGCGCTCTCATTTCCATTTCAGCCTGGAATGCTTTTACAGCTGGAGCACGGCGGGGCCGAAAGGACCCTTGAGAAGTTCTTAGAAACGGTGTATTTTCCCTGTACACGGCAGGTTTCATGCATAAAATTCTTGACTGATTAAAAACAGTTTTCATTTGCTACATTTTCTTTATTGAAAGCACTTTAAGCCATGAAAGTATAAGGCAAAGGGCTTTAAAAGGGCAATATACTTTCAGTACCCCTGAGCAGTCTGCTCCATGCGGAGCTGACTGTTACCTTACAGCGGTGACTGCTTTATTGACTGTTAATGCTTTAAAAAGCGTGGTGAAACCACGTTCAGAGCCTTTACTGCGAGAAAGATATACGTCCCTTATGCAATCCCAATGGTTTGGCAATTTTAACCTCCAAAGATGTAAATGTTGATGTATTCTATGTTGCCAAACAGCACGGTAAGTACTTGAAATGCTGCGAACAGACCTATAGTTTAGAAGTGACACTACCCAAGATTAGACTGTAATTCAGTGGATGAATCTCTTCCTCAAACCTGCCTGAAATATTAAAGCTCATGAGCCTTCCTTTAAAATCTCGCAAGAATGAAATCTTGCACAGAAATGGGAGACTAAGTGAAGTGAGGATACGTGCTGTTGACTTGAACGCAATCTTCCCCTCATCAGGACAGTGCGATCCCACGTACCGGCATCACCTCCTCTGGACACCAGCAATAGGCTGTCCGGAAAAAGTCTCTTTAGCAGCAGTAACTCGTACATCATACAAATAGATCAGATTCAGTTTTCAAGTGTTATAATAGTAAACATAGCTCTATCCTATCCCGGCCCTCATCTCTGTAAAGGGAGGCTTTTCTGAACACAGGAAGCTTATTTGCTTTGCCAAGCAATGATTAACACAACATACTGGAGCGCGAGACCTTCATTTCTCCTCTTGCCCTCTTTTCCGTACTCTGTCGTGTTTCCATCTGCCAGCGCCTTAAGTCAATGATGTTCTGCCAACATCGCGCACTGACTCCCTCAAAAAAAAAAAACACCACAAAAATTCTGCTTGCTCAGGAATACATGTCCTTCAGAGAGCAAAATACCATTTCTGCTTGAAGAACTTGTTGCCAATTTTGAATGCCAGACACCTTGTATTCCACCCTGTAACATGAACCATTTTCACACAATTAGAGGAAAAAAAAAAGAAATCAGAATCACTAAGGTTAGAAGGCACCTATGGAGATCATCTAGTCCAGCCCCCTGTAGAAAGCAGGGGTAGCTGCCAGCAGGTTGTGCTGGGTTGTGTCCAACTGGATCTTCAATATCTCCAAGATGGAGACTCCACACAGCATGCCTGGGCAACCCAATTCCTTATAGGAAAAACACTTATCTCTAAACTAACTTCCACTATCTCGGTTTGCGCGTGTTGCCTCTTGTCCTTTTCACTGTTTTTCCAATTAAGAAATCTTTTATCAGTTCTTCCAGTTTCAGCCAAATTGTTCTTGCCTCCTCTCCAAACGTCCCACCACCCCTGCAGGGATATGAGATCAGGACTTGCCACGCAAAGCGCAGTTCTTACTATGAAAAGCTCAAAATTACAGAGCTGGGCACAGCACAACAGGGAACACTCGCATATGTGCATTCACTTAAAAAGGATAATTGGAGTGATTTTATTAGTTAGTGGTTGCCAACAACCAAGATCAAGGCCAAGTAACAACTTGAACTGGCAAAAAGCCCTACTTGGCAAAGCGCAGCTCTGCAGGCTCCCTCCGAGGGTGACTTGATACCAGAATGACCGATTTCTCTGCATCTGTGGTGTCCCTCCATCACTTTGGGTGGGAATCATGGCACAGGAGTACGTACGCTGCTGAGGACGTGAGGTCAAGTGAGCAGAGATTCAGACAGAAAAGCGGTGGGGAGGAGGTAGGTTAGGAAAGAGCTAAGACTCTTCTTGCCTGTTTTAATCAGGTATCCTAAGAAAACATGCCTTTTCTAGCTGGCAGAGAAGAGTTTGGAAGAGGGGAAGTGGAGTTAAGGGACCTTAAGGCTGGAAAAGGCACCGAGTTGATGAGGGACACTGGAGAGACCAGCTGAGAAGACAGCTGCCTGGACTCCCTCCCAGTATGACTGGTGAGAGATCAGGAAGACGCGGGATGGCAAAAAGTTGTAGAGCTCCTGGACTGAAGTGGGTTGAACTTCAGCTTTATTTTACATCCCCATGTTGTTCAAAATGCGGCAGGACAGCCAGACTAGGTAGTAGCGCACAGAGACGGGATGCCCAGAGACCTGGAGAAAAGCACGTCTCTCCCTGACGGGGCAGCACGAGCGCAGCCTGGTAAGACCGAAAGCTTTGACACAGCCCGTCTTCTACCTTTACCTCCATGTAAACACAAGCTGCTCCTTCACATGACCAATGCGCCTGAACAAGCCCGTAGCTCACCTGCGCACTAAAGGCCATAGGCGGCAATCCCCTCTGCAGCACAAAAGAATATTTTATCCTCTTTTTCCACGGTTACTAAGTCAGCCCCTGTGGATGGCTGCTCAGCCCTTGTCAAGGGCAGGCAAGCGGGGAATTCCTTAACAGGTCTAAGTTAGGGTGATCGGCGATACGCAGTAGTTCCATCCACGACAAGAGCAGAAACAAAAAGCAACCCCCTTAGAATTGGCAAAGTTCTTAAGTAATGATCATTTAAAAGAAGTCTCTTTCTGACCTCTAGCATATTCTAGTTTGTATCAGTTACCAAGTGATTTTGAGTTTCTTTGTACCTTTTATTTGAACTATTTCCAAATATTTTTTCCCCAATAATTAGACAATTAAGGACTTGCTACATCCTTCTACACACCAATGAAGAGGCAAAAGGACCCCTTTAAAACTTCAAATATCTTTCACAAAAGTATTCATTTAGTCAATGCGAAGCCATAAATGTTCTCAGATGCCTGGTAATAAACTTCTGTTCCTTCTGCCGCATACCTACACAAGCGCTTTAAAGGAAATACAAAGAGGCTGCTGATTCCAATAAGCTGCATAATGAGTTCTTGTCTACGAAGAAGTTCCTAAACCATAAAAATTCGTACATTCAGTGCCCTACAGAAGTTTGGCTTTTTTTTTTTTGTGATCTTCAATTCATCGGAAAAGCAGTTAATTTCCAACTTCAGAGGTTTCATCTGTTTTGAAGACAATAAATATGCAGCAAATAACTCACAGCAACAAAGAGGTGATTAGACATATTTAAACAAGAATAATACCTTGTCAGAAATAAATTACTGTCGCAGAAGTGTCATATCAAGCTTTATTTCTATTGAAGAGGGGAAAAAAAGAAAGCCCACAGCACTTGAAGTGCTTTTATGTACATTTTTCGCTCTTATTTTTTTTAAAAAAGCAGCTTCTCACAAACCGTATCTCCAGCAATCCAAACGGTAAAAATGTTTCTGCCTACCTGCTACCATGACCTTAGCTGTCCGACTGATGATAGCTCCAATGCCTTCTAGAGATGCTTCACACTGGTAGAGACCTTCATCTGGCTTGTGGTGCCTGGAGTGGACTATGTTTTGTATCAAGAGTGATCCATTGGCCAGCTGCTGCCTCCTTTCATCTACTGCCAGGTTTAGGAAGACCGCGTCTTTCTTCCATTTAATAACCGGGGCTCCTTGATCCGATTCTGCGATGCAGTTCAACAGCACGTTGCTTCCACGCATGGTGACAGCATCTGAAGGCTCAGTCAAGAACCTCAATGATGTAAAAGTCTTAATCTGTGAACCTGAAAGACCAAAACCATAAGGAGCACGGAGTAAATATTGGTCATATATCTCTATGGAGGAAGAAACATACTATCTTAGACACAGAAACTCAATATAGGGAACCCCCAGAGGCACCGTAGATATGGCTGGCAAATATTATAAGAAATCAAGCTATGATTCTCTGCAAATTGTTAACACCCGAAAAAAAACCCCAAGCATAAATTATATTTTTGTCCCATCACTACAAAAATCAGTATTTGTAGATAAATGCATCTTCTATATGTAAAACATGGATACAAAGCAAAGCTTAAAAAAAATCTGTACGGCTATGTACAACTGAGGAGGAGATTAGCATAAAACCACCACACCTCCTGAAGTTTATTTGGAGAATTTAACCGCTTCCAGGACCTACTCTGGGCACACGCACTGAGATGCGCTTCCGCGCGACAAGCACAAAACCAGCGTCCGGCCTCGCTGTGTTTGCTGTTAGCAAACAAGCGGGAGGAGAGCGAGCAAGAGTGGAACCTGCCCATCTACCAGCAACAGTGCCAAAACCTCAGGCCTGGTGGATCTTCTTCCACCTCACCAGAAGAACGTGCTCCTCACTACACCAACTAGTCTGGCCATGGCTCTCCAGTAGACGACGAGAGAAAAACCACGCGAGTATGTCCTTTATATAGAGAAGAGGCAGGGGAAGGGTTGAGCGTGTCAACGCTGCAAGCTGCACGCCATCCCTGCCATGGCACTCAAGACCCGAGGCTTCCACCTGCAGCAAGAGTGCAGAGACCAAGTTCTTATGTGTCACTTCGGTAACAGGACACTAATCAACTTGGTGTAGTCAGGAGATAAATCAGACTGTAAAGGGAGAAGGAGATGCACTCAGAGCTGAGCTACAATGAGGTCTGCTAAAGAACGGAAAAATCATTCAAATGCTCGAGAACATGTGGATGAAAGGGAACAACTCAACATTAACAACCTTTTTCTCTACTGCATCAAGTATTTTCTAATAATCTATAGACGGGCAAAGCACGTGCAACCTGTATTTTTAGGCAACACAGTCTTCTCCAGTCTCAGTGACTATACTCGGGTGAGAAACTATCAGAGCAGTTTCCCCTATATCATAATAAAACCCAAAGTTTCTGCCACATCCCTGGCTTGCCTATCCCACCCTGTCCAGGGGCAGCACCTCTTGAGGGCTTCCAGGTTTCGATGTAGACCTCTGGTTCCCAGACAGGATGCTCCCCAACCTCCAAACTCCGTGCCAGTGACAGCTTGGGATGGGGTATGGGGAACAGAGTTTGGAAACAGCTGCATATGAACACAAAAAATGGCTTTTTTTTTCTTCCGTCATCAAATGAATCCTTTTACCTCATTAGAGCAAATAAAAACAAAAGCTTATGTGATAAAAAGATTCAAAAAAACCCTTTTACTCCTAAGAAAAAGATTAATTATTTCTATTTCATACCTCAAACCAAAACTTTCTATGAATAACGATGCATAAACAGCCACTTGGTATTTTCTTCATAGAAATTAATTTTATTGTCAAGTACTTGGTTCCACCTGTACGCTAACTGAAGTAGCTAGGTACCAGGTTTTCACCCAAAGCACACAAACAAAAAAGCTGTGGCCGCAAAAAATTAATAAAGTTTAGCAAAGGAGAAAGCAAGAGTTGGAAGCCTCAACTCAGAGTATTTCGGGCACAATAACAATAGCACTGTATGAACTTAGAAAAAAAAATGTATTGCGTAATAAATTCAAGGAGAGTAGTCAAATCCCAATTTGTTTTTCACGTATCTCAACGCTCTGATTTCAGTTACTGGAGGAAGCACATCAGAATTTGACCCAAAAGCCGCACGCTGGCACAGGGCACTTTTGCCGTAAAACCCGGATATCAGCGCAGAGGTATATTTACAAGGCATGAAACAGCAGTTGTTTTAAAAACACACGTTCCTTCCCCTTCTCCCAAAGGCATCCGCGTTCTGTTTGCAAATCACAGCTTCTTGTTGGACATTTTATTTATGTCACCAACACTTATAACAGTTCAACACAGCTGTTTATGACAGCATGTTAATGATTTTATGTGGCTATTATCACGAGTAAATAATCCACTTCTGCCGGAGAAATGGGGTTATGACAGCTTCCAGTGCAGCAAATGCAGAAGTTACAGAAGTTAAACAAAGATTAACTTTCTTTTCATGCAATTACCCTTGCAGTTCAGTTGCAATTTCAGCTATTCACGTCCTTCGCAAAAGGCATATTTAACCTAAATTGCTTTACTACAAGGAACCCAACAGCTTGAATAACCTGGAAAGCTTTCTGAATGTGAGGAAAATTCAAATCTTCTGGGCAATATTATTCCTGGAGATAGAAGTAATGGTGACGTCTTAAAAATGGAAGAAAATGACCATGTATTTTCAGAAGAGATTACATGGAAGGATAAGAATCTAATGGCCACGTTTTTGTAGTACGTAGGTGCTGAAGGAGAAAGGTAGAAAAGTAGTTGAAAATCCTGTTGGTACCTATTTGCACATTTGAACTAGTAGGGCGGTTTGGAAAGCCCAGCTGCAACCGTACGCCCGAAGACCAGGCAGCCTGGAGTCTTCTCCGATAACGGGGCATCTCACTGCGCCCTTGACTCCCTAATTTCTACTTCAAGCAGCAAAGAGGAAACCCGATTCCTCTATACCAGGTTATGAAAAGGAATACACTACACCTAAGACATAAATCTATTTCAGCACTTGGAAAAAAAAGTCAAGTAATTTCATGATATAACCCAGGATAAACGAACAGCCTTTGTTGAACTAAGGGAGAGACAAACCCCAGACTTGGTCACACCACAACACACCTCCACACCTTCCTTCTGGATACATAAAACTAAGGACTGTCACCTGAAAAAAAAACAAATATCCACAATACAGAATTAAGAATTAAGCTTTACTCACACTAAGAACCCAAACTCTGCTAATTCAATTTAGGAAACACGTTGAACATGCTCTAACCAGGCTGATAGACATTTCAACTGCTGTAGATGACAAGTGGCCATAAAGATACAGCCTGATTTCTAGAAGATCACTTCAACACAGTTTGCCTCAAAAATAGGTTTATTTACCATTTCTTATTATTGGGGGATTCTTCTCAGGGGGAAG
>VFFE01009207.1:275650-290173 GCA_008921705.1 Burhinus oedicnemus
ACGAACCCCTTATCGAGCCAAACAAGCCGAGTTTCACGTGTAGTTCTCCTCACCAAAGAACGAACGAATGACCCATACGCAACAGATGGGTTTGTCACACCACCTTGCACACTCCGTGCTCAGATTTAGGCTGTGGACGTTAAACAAACTCTGATGGGATAAGAGAGATGAGAGCACGCACACATGCGGATGCTCCTCTCCGCTACCCCTCCGACTACTGAGGTCTCTAAAAAGCACTCTGTATTGATTGGACCCCGTTTGACTCCTTTCCCAGCAAAGGCATTTGGAATAGCTGACTAATTCGGAGAACAGCTCTATGGCTGCCCCAAGCTGATCTTTGCCCAGGGTGCAGCAAAAGGGGCACTCCAGCCCTTCCTCCAGCCCTGCGCTCCTGGGGCTTCCCTCGCTTCGGCTCCAGCGAGTAGGCAAACACAAAAGCCAGCTTGACCTACTGACCCTCGAAAGAAAACCACTCTTCTCGGTCAGATCTGATTCCTCGTAACTGAACCATAAAATACAAGGCAGAGGGCAAGAGCACAATTATTTGGAAGACGAGGGCCAAGGAGGAAAGAGAGAGCAAGTCCTCTGGCAGCTGCACGCTGTTAATCTGGTTTGGGCAAGAGACACCACACGGGCTAGGCTGTATAAAACTATTTGATCACGTACCTCCACACACCCACAATTTGCTTACTTTGCTCATTGCGTCCAGTGAAACTTGGTCCACGGCAGCCTCTGGAAGAGACGGAGCTCAGGTCCTCTGAGCTGAGATCATCCAGTGACAGCTGTACGCAGGCTTGACCTTAAAACAGCACGAGTGATTCTCACTGCCTAATTTTAGCCACATCAGTTTGTTAAACAAAATCTCCCCAACCAACAAGTCCTGCACTATACACTGCTTCTTCAAGCTTATAGAATCATAGAATAGAGTTGGAAGGGACCTTAAAGACCATCTAGTTCCAACCCCCTGCCATGGGCAGGGACACCTCCCACTAGACCAGGTTGCTCCAAGCCCCGTCCAACCTGGCCTTGAACACCTCCAGGGATGGGGCAGCCACAGCTTCTCTGGGCAACCTGGGCCAGGGTCTCGCCACCCTCACAGGCAACAATTTCTTCCTAAGATCTCATCTAAATCTCCCCTCTTCCAGTTTAAAACCACTCCCCCTCATCCTTTCACTACACTCCCTGATAAATCGATTTAAGCTACAAGTTCATGGGAGCAAATTCAGAAGACCCAGTTATCCCTGGAACGAAATGAGAATCACTTTGCTTCCCGCACAGCGCAGCGGATGCACGGCACAAGAGCATATGGCTACATTAAAAAAATATGGGTAGTACTGGAGGAGGACTGAGATTTGCTCAACACAGCAGGATACAGCATCTCTTCTGGTCCAAAGCTTTCCTGAACTTCAGGTAGCAGCCGCTGCAGACCTTGGTCCATGGGAAATCCAAACAGGGCCTGGTGTTTCCTTACAGTGGAGACGGGGATTTTCATTTGGAGCACCCAGAGAAGACTGCTGAATGGTTAATTACACGGACTGCCCAGTGCAGTATTTTTCCTACATACTTTTGTTTCAAAGGCTTTAATTACAGTATCAGAAAAATCAAATTATTTGCCGTGTTTCCTCTCTTTTCCTCTAGGAAACCTGTACCTGGCAATGTGCACACAGGAGTTCCACAGAGAAAAGCAAACGGATATGGCGCTGTGTCTAGAGACAGAAGCACAGCATTGTTGGTACTTTCCCCATTTCCCATACATTAGATTTAACATCCTTTTCAAGATTAAGGAAATGGAAAAGCATAGCCAAACATGCCAATTCCTGGAAAATAACAATGTTTTAAGGTGTCCAAAAGATGTAGTAGCAACTCGGATGTTATTTTGAGCGATCCCATGAAGTTTTGGAACAGCTCTCAGCAGAAGACTCCGACAGAGAAGAGGCTGCGTTAAGTTCGTTTCCCCAAGGCACATCACACCACCAGCACGTTGCCGGTTTCAATGTTCTCCCCAGCAGATGCTTTCAGTCTTTCTGACACTCTCACAACTGTTAAATACACATCCAAGACATACCAGATTTCAGGTTTGCCTATGAGACATGGTCTTTTTTTCCAAAATAGTGCATTTGAGGAGTCAGCTGAGCGTGGCCCTATAGAAGAGGGCTGAAAAGTCAACTCCATCCTGACGACTGCAGTACATCAAAAGCTGTCTACCAACACCCTCTCCCGAGTCCGAGACCTACAGTGCAACCGGCTCATTTAGGCAGTTATGAAAGAGATATTCCTACACGGAATCTCCAAAGCTCCAGCTGCCTCCTGACAGGGTTTCAGTCTGCTGCATCCCATAGATGCATCGCACAGTCCACACCAGAAGAAAATGCAGAAGAGACACCCAAGAGGTGCCTGGCTACAGATACGGGACTAAATAAAGCAGAGCAAAGAGAAGCGAATTTGGGCTATATAACTGTAGAGGCAGAAAATGAACCAAAATAAAACCACTTACATTATTAGATTATGTTATTATTAGAGTAAATCACCTAGATAAAAAAAAAAATGCATGGGGAGGGGACGAGGGGATCGGGGCAGAGCAGTAAGGAACACCAGGCGTGAGAAGGAAGAGGAATCCCCCCAGGGCAGTGGTGAAGGAAGAGTCAAGAAGCAGAGAGGGGGAAAAGAAAAAAAAATAAAAATAAATCAATCGAGCACTGAATCCAAGCCAAGCAGGAAAGGGCTAAAAGAGGAGAGTCGAGTGGAATATAAACAAGAAAAGGCCCCCGGATCTGGCCAGATGCAGGTTTGGACCAGTCATTGTGGAAGAAGTCAGACTGCAAGCGGGAAACACGAGCCAACAGAACGGACGTTCGTCCTTAGATGAAAGGGCAAAGGAGGGCAATAGCTGGAGAGAGCGAGGACAGGGACACGCATGTAAAGGAGAAAAGTCAGGTGAGAGGAAGAATAAAGAGGAGGATGAGAAGGTCAATGAAGAGAGAGAGATACTGAGTTAAAACATCAAAAGAACACATCAGTTGCTGAAAAAGGAAATCCCTTGGAAGAGCTTTAAGCTAGAGACACAGGCAGAAGGAGCAAAACCAAAGGCAGTATTTCCAGGTTTTTTGGGGGGGTTTTTTGGTTTTGTTTTGGTTGGTTGGTTTTGGTTTTTTTTGTTTGGTTGGTTGGTTTTTGGGTTTTTTGTGTGGTTTTTTTGTTTTGTTTTTTTAGTTTTGTTTTGTTTTTTGAGATAGTGATGCATTTGGAGGGGGGGAAAGAGTGGAGGAAAAAAGCAGGAGTGAAGGGGATGAGGAAAAAAAACAAAAAAAACCACAAAACAAACTAAAAACCCCCCAGACTCCGTGAATGAGAACTCTGTGCTGAATTTAAGAGCGTTAAAGCTCAGAACAGCCTATAGCACAAAGAGCGGGGCGCAAACGCACGTGGCAGCGCTCCGAAAAAAAGCCACTTCTCGGGAAGACAAAACATTTAGACAGGGGGTTTTTTGTTTTCATATTTGTTCATTTCTTAAATGCATTCCTCCTTCCTTGCAGGCCATTTAGTAATGCAATAAATTAATTTGTACTTTAGAGTGAACTCTTTAATCCTTTTTGTTCTCTCCCCTCCCCATCAAATGCATACTACTGAATTTGCATGCATTAGCATAATGAAGCATTAATTACGCAGCGTTTTGGATAGGACAAGCACAGAGCTTCAATCAATCTCAATAACTCGCGTCAGGAAGGTGAAAACCACTGGCCGGGCTTATCGGGACAGCATAATAGACACAAACACATCAACAGCGCCTGTTGCGGGCGTGATTGAAACCCGGCATCCAAACCCAAAAACCACTCAGAAAATGACAAAGAAAGTAATAAACATCAATTATGTTAATGCTACACAGACAAATCGTTTTCTCCTGGTTTCGTTAGTAACTGGAGCTGTGTTTGCACTGAAGGATGAGCGGGACTGACCTGGCACATCCGACCCGGGGGGCGGGTTATCTCCTTCAACATATTGGGTGCTACAGCTGCCAAAAGCCACGCGTACGTACCCTCCGGCAGCAAACTCCAATGACTTTACGAAGACTGCTTCCAGTCTGAAGCTAATCATCTCATCCGCGGGCTTCCCAAGCACCTCCACCATATCTGACCCTATTGCTGTCGGGCTGTCGGGTGCCCCCGCCAGGGCAGGTCCATGGTGCGGAGGGACCACCCAGAGCCCCACAACCAGAAAGACCTCACAAGCGTGCCTGCATCGCCTATCCACACCCAAGACTGACACGTGCATAAAGCAAGCCAGCACCCAAGGTAAGGCAACAGGAGCTTGGTTGTGTCCTCCTCCCCCCATTACTGCGCATACCATCTCTTAATGATAATGTTCTCTCTATTCCCATTTACGAAACAGAGAGAGACGGTTTTTGTTCAATCCTTGAAATTAAAATTCTCCCACTTCTATTTAGTAAAAGGCTTCTGGGAACACCAGAATGGTGTTCATTAAGGAAACAAACTGCGGTGCTACAATAATGTATGGGAACGTTAAAGAAACAAATGGGGACTTCACTGCAGACGTAGAGCCCTTCCCTCTCTACACAATGAAAGCACACAGCAAAGCCCATGGACTGTGCCCTGAATGCATCATTTCAGCTTTTGAAAAACCCAAAAGAATTAAGACAAAAAAAAGTCTAATCTGAGCATAATCTGAGTCATAAAACATCCAACAGCAATTGAGACTGCTGTTGTGAGGGATAACCAATGAATAGCAAATTGTTCCCATCACACTCCCTTAATGCATCAGCCTTTCCAGCAGGGGGAAAAAAAAATACTCTATTTCATTTCATAATAAATCACAATTTTTGTGTTTTAACTTTCTTTCAACTCCATGTCTCTCAACTACAGCAACAGGAAAATTGAGGGGCTAGACTATCTGGCCTCCCGAGGTCCCTTCCAACCCAAGCTGTTCTACGAGTCTAACAACAACAAAAAGACAAAAAAAGCCAGCACCCCCCCAACCCTAGGAAGAATCCAGACCTTAAAAAAAAAATTAAAAATAATCACTGGCTAGAAAATGAACCTCTCCTTCCAGAGTCTGTCACATATCACAAGCCCCAGGACAACGGATTTGTCTCCAACTGAGCACCTTATAATTTCAGCATAGCCCTATATCCCTTACTTTCCAGTTTTGCACCGGCAGCCTGATTTTTGCTTTGCTGGATAAACACGATAACCAAAACTTGAGTTCTACCTGTTCTAGAGGAGATCAAGCCCAATACATGATGGGTCAGAAACTGACCTGGACAGTGATGTTAAATTAATTTACATCCACAAAGCATCTGAACCTATATTTTTAAGTCTGAAACGTGACATGATGGAGAGCTTTTCCCAAAAACCGCAAAATAAGAGCACCAGCTTTTGCGGCAGATCCATATTCAGAAGTCATTCATAAAGATCCAATGAAAAAGTATTAAATACCACTGTATTTCAAAGATATCATAAAGCCTAGGAGAGACATTGTCCAAATCCCAGCCACAGCTGTCAATATGAGTTGACTCGCAGGATGTACGGTTTTTAGTTGGAAATTGGCTTTCTGCAACCGGCACACAGTAAGCGGTATTTCTCATCACACCTGTCCTTCGGGCAGAAATGTCTTCAAAGCCCAAGCCTCCTTCTCTGCCAGCTCCCAAATACCATTTTCTGGCCAGGAATTGAAACACCTGGAATAAGCCCTCCAGTGTTCTCTCTTCAGACATGGTAAAACACTGGATTTGGTTGTACTGGGCTAGCTACAACATTTACTTTAACGCACTTGCAAAACTTCTCATCCAATTTTAAGAAAGGATATAGCTTTTATTAAGTGTTTTGTTCCTGTTCACTCCCTGAACATATGCTGTATTTCAATGGTAGCAAAGCGCAGGATGGAAACCCCCAGGTAAGGTTTACCGCTCCCTCACCTCCTTGGCGTACATGTCTCCTGATGAACAGTCATAACTTGACTCAAAGGACACTGTCTCCTCTTTATTCTGCTCTCAGCTACTTGTCCTCCAAAAGACAAAACGTCTCAGGCTTTCTCCAAGCAAAAGTTTTCCCACTGTGCTTTACTCATCTCTTTTCCTCTTCCCATCTCTCTTTGCAAAGGTGAAGATGCTCCCTCCAAGCTTTCGCAACAGCTGAATAATGCTCTCCTCAAACCCCTCAAGAGCCAGATCATGTTTCTGTCCCTTACCTACCCACAATCCACAAAGGAATCCGACTGTACTGTCTTGGGTCCCCCTACCACCAAAGCACTGAGTAAGCACTGAAGAAGCCCAGATGTAGTTAAAACGCAAAGTCAAGGCAGTGCCAAGTACCCACCCCAGCATCTGCCACCACACTTGGTGTAGGAACAAGCACACAAGGAGCCCTTCTGCCTCTCTCCTGCTCTTCTCAGGCTGGGATTGGTGGTCGCTTGGCCATGCAAGAAGCAGTTCAGTAAGGCCAAGTACAAGGTCCTGCATGTGGGTTGAGGCAATCTTATTCACAAATACAGGCTGGGTGGGAATGGATGGAGAGCAGCCCTGAGGAGAAGCACTTGGGGGTGTTGGTGGGTGAGAAGCTCAACGTGAGCGGGCAATGTGCACTCACAGCCCAGAAGGCCACTTGCATCCTGGGCTGCATCTCCAGCAGCGTGGCCAGCAGCACAAGGGAGGGGATTCTGCCCCACTCTACTCCACTCTCATGAGACTCCACCTGGAATAGCATCCAGTTCTGGAGCCCCTAACAGAAGAAGGACATGGACCTGTTAGAGTGGGACCAGAGGAGGCCACAAAGACTAACCAAGGGCTGGAGCACCTTTGCTGTGAGGCCAGGCTGAGAGAGCTGGGGGTGTTCAGCCTGGAGAAGAGAAGGCTCCGGGGAGACCTTATAGCTGCCTTCCAGTATCTGAAAGGGGCCTACAAGAAAGCTGGAGAGGGACTTTTTACAAGGGCATGGAGCGATAGGATGAGGGGTGATGGCTTCAAACCGGAAGAGGGGAGATTTAGATTAGATCTCAGGAAAAAATTTTTCACTCTGAAGGTAGTGAGGCACTGGCCCAGGTTGCCCAGGGAAGCTGTGGCTGCCCCATCCCTGGAGGTGTTCAAGGCCAGGTTGGATGGGGCTTTTGAGCAACCTGGTCTAGTGGGAGGTGTCCCTGCCCATGGCAGGGGTGTTGGAACTAGGTGATCTTTAAGGTCCCTTCCAACCTAAACCATTCTATGATTCTATGACTTCTTGCATCCAGTTTCCCTGGCTATTCGCACAAAGAAGCTTGACTGGAGTCCCAACACTTCACGATGAATTGCACTGATTTATGCCCAATTCCTACTGCAGGTCTGTTGACGAAAACACCTCACTGTCAAATCACCGCAGAGTCACTCTGACCAAGACAGGGTGTCCTGTTGGCTTCAGGCAAGCCGGCCCAAGAACTGGAGGCGCACTGAGGCTCAAAATGCCCGGAAGGCATACGCCAGGTTTGTTGCGCAATTGTGGTTTAACCACGGATACCATTTTCTCATCTCACTAACTCGCTTCCATAATGACTAAGCAGAGGTAAGTCTGTATCACTCTTTGAGACCCTTGGACATAAAGTTCTTTGGAGCGTTGTACAAGTTCACTTCCAGTTCTGAACGAGTGCTTTAAGAACGATCAGGTAAGAGGAGCAGCACAGCACGCATAGGAAGACAGGTCCTTCACCCAACATAACCATAACAGAATTACTATGCCAAAAACTCAATTATTAAATACATCCTGAGACTAGGAAAAGCTTCCAAGTCAGAACACAAAATTCAGTCACTCGTATTAAAACATTGTGCAATAATAGTAAACTTCCACTCAATTTTAAATGTGGAGCAAATAAATCCACAACACCCTGATGTCCTATTCCCACTCTGAGAAGTTTCCTCGTAATAAAGTTATTTTTAGAAGTTTGCCAGCTCCAAGGGAAAACAGAAGGAGCAGTCCGACATTATATTATTCACTTGAACGAGTTTCCAAATTGAAATCACTAAGATTGCAAAGACGGAGTTGTAACTACATGGGAATCCATTTGAAATAATTTCAGATCTGAATATTGCCATACGGTCCTGTTGATTTCGACGAAGAAAACCTACTCATGTGGATAATACTATGCAGATGGGGCAGTGGCTTTGGGGCCCTTTGCCAAGGCTGCGTCTGCTCTTGGCCACCCCTGCAACTAAATGCCTTTTGATTACGAGTATTTTGGGGCCAAAAAAAAAAAAGGTTATTTTCCAAAGGTATTTACATCCCTAAGCTATGGACTCAGACTTGTGTTGCAGTCGTATCTCTGACTTGTTTATTTTGGGTTCTGGAAAAATCAAAAATCAAGGCTGTGGTTGGGGGGTTTTGGGTTTTTTTGTTTTGTTGTTGTTTTTTTAACTAAAAAGTAGGCTTGAAATAGATTAAAAAAAAAAACAAAACAAAAACCAAGGCTTGTAAGCCAAAAACACGAAACAAAACCACCCCACAGGCACAAGACCATACAGATATAAAGCCTCGCAGACCTTGCTCCCACAACCACGCTTTGTCCAAGGCACCAGCCTGAGTGCGCAGACCCCAGAGGTGAAGCCCACATCAGGATAGACGGTGCGTGTCCCCCAGGGAAAACCAGGGAGTGCTAAAACCAGTCCCAATGAAGCAACGCGGTCCAAAAGAACATCAAAGTGTCTAAAAATAATGAGTTTTTTCCCCCCCAGATCTCCATTCCTGCCTCTGATCGCTCTTCCCATCACATGAAGAAGTTGACTTGCGCAAAAAGCATCACTGACCCCACACAAGAAGATTTCCTCCAACTCCACTACAGCTTAGGAAGGCTCTTTACAGGGTCTTTACTTACTTCAGGGATGTTACAAGCCGCACACCATGGTTTAAGAAGCTCTAAGAGGCCTTTAAGCACGTAACAACCAAGTGTGCCAAGTGCTTTATGGACAACAGCCAGTCCCTACCGCCCCTCACCCAACCCTGAGCTCCCCAAATTGCTTCTCTTACTTTATACAACAATTTCTACACATCTCTCCGGCCATTAAGGCTGTGTAATTGGTTTCTGCACCCGGTTTGCTTGCTCAGACAAATCCCGGCCGAGCTGCAGAAAGCCACATTGGCACATCCTACAGCAAACTCCCACGACCAGCCGGGACAAGACAGGTTTTATTTAACATTTCTCTTTGGTGCCTTCCAGCTCTCCACCTGATTCGAGCTGGGCAAAGGTTCAATTCACACAATTTCAGGGGAAAAAAAAAAAAAAAAAGGGAAGAAAATCCAAACCCTGAGCTACAAGAGAGGCAGGTAAGAGACAAACTTCATTTGTCAGCGAAGGTGCGAGAAATGCAGTTACAAACTTCAAAAGCCAGTTGAGGGGGGGGAGCCCCAGACGACGTTTCATAACCTTTGCCACCAGTAACAGCTTTTTTTAAATGCAAATTCGGAAAGCGGCGCATGCCGCGGCTGCGGCGGTACCCCGAGACCCCGGCAGCCAGCGAACAGTGCCCCGTTGTAGCCGGCGCCGTGCGAGCGCACAATACCGACCTTATTCCCTGAACCTCCTACGGAAAGCGGGCTGCGGGGTTCTGCAGCTGAGCCAAAGCCACAAGCGTTACCCCGGCTGCCCTGAATACCAATAACCCCCAGGTCTTTTCGCCGGCTGCAAAGTTTCCAAAGTTTTCTGAACCGATCGCTGTTCGAAAGGCAGTTTTGTTGGCCACGAACCGCCGCCACTCCACCTCGCGGCACGGGTACAACTGGGGATGGCATTTTTTTGAGGCTAAAATGACAATGTGGAATTGAGAAGCAGCTGCCAAGAGCAGAGCGTAAACCTGCAACTTCTTAAATCGTCTACTTCAGTTCACGCTAACCGTGGTCATTAATGAAATTAAAGCCCACTAGTCCGCTTGCTATAGCTGCCCACGTAAAACAACATCCCATTCTGCACACTGGTTTTGCGTGTCTCATGGGACAACTTGGTCGTTAAAAGCCTCCCTTTAGAACCAGGACACGTCCTCCTCCCACTAGACAGGTCGTCTTTCCCCAGCAGGAAAGCAGAAATCCTCCTGATGCATGAACAGTGGGATAACACCGCACTGCAGGTTTATTAAAGCCAATTAATGTGCTGAATAAGGTGATTAGCGCATGGCATCTAAAAATCACCATAACCTTCACAATCATACGAAGTAGAGAAATATTTCACGCTTATCAGAACACAAAAGATTCGGATTAAGAAAGAAACTAGGTGAGCCCAAGAGCATTTAGCTCCCTGTGGTCAGTAGATGGGGATGGCTTTTACTCCACGGCGCTTCCTTCGCCAGGGCAGCATGATTAATCACATAAAGTTGCTTTGACCTCAATTCACAAAGTTCACAGAAGACCAAAAGAGGTTTAGACTTGTATGTTTTTGAAATCACAGCGCTAATATGATTTCAGACACCATCATCAGTTCCTTAACTAAATTATGAGCCCATCAGTATTCCTTTTCCTTCCTGACACAGAAACATACGTCAGGAGACCCACCTCCGAGCAGTGGGAGGAGAGGAAATCGGAGTCCTCACAACCACAGCTCACTCAGGTTCCTCTGGTTTGGGTTTTTTCAGGATTGAGGAAACAAAGAGCAAATACCAAACACCCCCTGAGCCTGTTCTCAAAGAACATCATCCCTTTAAAAGCTGCATCTTTAATTAGCAAATTTAAATGTTGTAATTTTTTTCCTTTGTTTTGATAAGTTCCACAACGGCTTTCTCCAAGCCCAGTAACGTTACGGGCAAAGCCCTCGGAGACTCGGTTCCTCACGTTCCTTGACTGCTATACGTAAATAAAAGCATGTAAATACTGACGATCTCCAGCTTCCTATATAAAAGGAAAAGTGGCAGACACAAAATACAAAAACTTGATGATATTATAACAAAAAGAACACATAAATAACATCACTTGCTGTGGTAAGAATAAAGGTTAGGACCAAACATTTTAATTTAAATTACTGGCACTTGTGTAGATAAACAGTATTTGGTAATTTCACTTAAGTACTAAAGGGGTTTTCACTCCCAAATGGCCCATTTCTACCAATTATGTCAATTAATTAGGAAAAAAAAAAATGGAGTAGAGGTGCTCTGGCATCTCTAGGAACAACGACAGGAAGAAGGGAAAGCCATTTACATCACTAAGTATCCATCAAAACAGCCCGACTGACGGGCAGCGTAATGGAGCAGTTACAGCACATATGGCTCCGAACCGGCTCCTCTGCGACGGGAAATAATGGCCATTTCTGTGCTAAATATGGATACAGCCACATTATAAAAAAAACCAAACTACCAAGAAGAAACGTTTGGGGTTGGTTGGTTTGGTTTTGGTTTTTTTTCTCCAATTTGACTATCTATAACAATTTCCAATTAGTATTTTGCCCTCGCTGTCAGAAGGGAACTGCCTTCAAAGCCAGCAAATACCATACCTCATATTTTAACTTATTTAATGACTGGATCAGAAAGAAACACCTATTAAGACCAGATGTTTCTCTACAATCAAGTAGAAGTATCCCCTAAAAACCCCAGTTCTGCAACAAATTTCAGATAAGCCTTCCTTAGAAATACAAACGTTATCACTGTAATAATAAACAAAATTGCATCCCACTTGTACTTTTATCTTCCCCCAAAATGCTGTATTTTAAATTACACACCATCATTACCAGCAAAGCGCAGCAAGTGTCACTGGGGCGAGGGTCTCCTGGCCAGATTTCCAAGTTGGCCAAGCTTTGGCCGCAGCACACAGTGACCATAGTCTGGTGTGGGGCACCCAGCCGAGACAGGACCACGCTCTCACGGTGCATTTGTTCTTCAGCCAGACGCTATTTTATTTAGTTAGTTTTCTTTAAGCCCTGTCACACAGCGTGGATCTCCGAGCCCACAAAGGAGATCGGTTTCGCCACACCTACCCTTGGAGGTCTCCTGAGAAAGCCAGAGACCCGAGATACTCCGACACAAGTACCATGAGGTGGTTGTAACACCCAAAGGACATTGCATTGCCACACACACCTGGGCTCAACGTAACGGGGACAACATAACCCAGAGCTGCCCAGGGCCACACCAAGTTTCAAGGGCTGTGCACAGCCTCCAGGGAGGCCACGAGAGCCTTGGGGACAAAGCAGGCAGAGCAGCCCACCTATGGGATGCCACCTCAAGGTGGCTTGTGGCACGGGGGAAGCCCCACAAAGTCTTGTCTGCCCTAGGCAACCAAAAGAAAAGTTTCCTAGCCTAGTTTCCTTCAAGGAGTAGACCACTTGGAAGAGATGGCATGGATGCCACATGCTGGGGTCTACCGTAATTTCACATACTCCCGAAGCCCCCGGACCACACGTGCAGCACGGGCACAGCCCATTCGAGACGACAGCTTCAAGTAAGAGTTGGTTCCGGCTCTGTAAAGCAGAGATGCTGGAAAGAGGGGGGGGGGGATAAAATTGTTCCCCACTCTTTAAGAAAAGTGCCATGAAAACTATAAATAACATTTTTTAAAAAATTTAAAATTAAGCTTATATAATTATATAGCTTATCTGTCTTCAGAAATTACAGCAATTTCTGCGCAAGACTTCATTGTGTGCAACAAAGCGTCTGTGTTCTCCAGTTTAATTGCTTTGTTTTTAAAAAAAAGGCATATCTCAGTTTTCATGCAAGAATATTGTTTTCCGGATCCCTTTCCAAACACCCACATGAACCAGAAATATATTATATCTCGACTCACGGAAACATAAAAAGAGGGTACCGATAGCTTGCCAGGAGTCCCGAGCGCCATTCTGTAGTGACTTAATGGTATTTGGTGCTTCGTTTTTACATTTCGGTACACAAATATTTTTTCAGAATACTTTATGGCAGAGATCCCATCCATTTCAAACTAAGTTTGAAACAATCATCATGCAGAACCTGTTGGGTTTGGGGTTTTTTTCCTCCTCAATTTAACTTTTTACCAACTGAATCTGGTGTGGAGGTACGGGTGCACATTCCAGCGAAGCAGATGAGAATTTAATCCCTTCGGCCGGTGCGTTTCTTCCTCCAAGTACGGGTTTTAGTCCTTCTATTGGTTCAAAATCTGACCTGACTTTAAGGCAAAGTCTTGATTCAGCGCTTTTTCTTTTGTGAAGTCCGTTGCATTAAAAAGTTACCCATTTCTTATTCAATGTGGATGCACCTTCTGGTTTTCCTCCCTACTCTAGGTCTGTTCTATATTTTATTATACGGATTTCAGCTGTCATACAAAATGCTATAATAAAAATACTAGCTAGTGAAAGTACTTAAGCATTGATTTATCCTGCGGGTTTTTCAAGTTGTTTTGGTTTGGTTTTTTTTTTTTTAAAAATCAAGCACCAGCAACCCGCAGAAGTCGGACAGGCAGCTGCAAGTTGGGCACTGGAGGAGAACAGAACGCTCTATTTTGACAAGTCCACTGCTGTATTGATAGACCCGTCCGTACCCAGCAGGCTCCAGACCTCCAGGAGCTACTACAAAACCCTCTCGGCAGCTGGTTTTTCAGGAGAAGGGATTGCAGCAAGCCCATTTGGACAACAGCCTTGGAAGAGGTGGGTCAGGCAGCGTTTGATGCCTGCTCCCACCTGGTTCCTGCTCCAGCCTGGCTCTGGGGGACCCCGTGGATGCCACACCACCAGAGCAGCTCTCTCCCATCGCCCATTCTTCACACCTCCATCAGCCCAGCAGGACGGCCATGTGGAGCCACACAGGTGATGAAGCGGCTGCTTGAAATCACTCCATAACTCAGGCTAGCTTTGGGGCCACTCCGCAGTCAAACAAGGAACATTTCATTCCATTTCAATGGGATGTGAGAAGAAGAAAATACATCTAGACACTGGGGTTTTTTTCTTTCCTTCCCTTCCTCAGCTACTGCAAACGATAAACGTGCATATTTTCCAAGCAAAATGCACGGCCTCACTGCTGCTGTTGTAACGCAATTGCATTTGTTGCACAGAAGTACTTTAAGCAGTAAAAATATACCCTGTGACAAGGAAATCCGCAGTTACGTCATATCGGAATGCAAGAGTAAAGGCAGTTTGAAGCTAAACTTCAAGTAAACCAAAGCAATCCGGCACGTCAGAAAATTCCGTTAGAAACACCTATGGTTATTAAGAAAAAAACTCAGAAAATTCAAGGAAAAAGTCAATTGAGAAGAGTAGCTGTTGATCACATCGCATTTAACCACAAAAATGTTTATTGGCGTGTTTGTTTTATGATTTAGCTTCAACTGGATATAAATACGCAGAGGCATATGTCCGAGACGGTTCAGAAGTACGTTCTTACCGCTTGAGCAGCTGCGGTTCCAAACCTTCCCCAGCGCCATCGCTGCAATCCAGCGACATCCCGGGGGGCGAGGAGACGTCGACCTTTCAGTCTCGTATCATCTGGGATGGGGAGAACCCCCGGTTTACAAACGTTACGTTCCGAAATGCTCTGCTTTATTCATAACCCTCCATCACGCAGTGATTCATTTTGCTTGAGGGGTTTTTTTTGGTTTTGTTTTGGGTTTTGTT